>DWEE01000806.1:0-15269 GCA_018245755.1 Parelbella macleannani | reverse complement strand
GTCTGCCAACCCGCACTTGGCCAGCGCGTCAGACTATGGCCTTAACCCTCTCAATATGAGAGGAGACCCATATTCCAACAGTGGAATGACTAATCGGTCGATTATTATTGTTTAATCTCAAGTAGAACTGAAATTCTACTTGCATGATCTGTACTTATGCCGTTAATGCCTGTTTCCTGAATGGAGGCGTCACTTGTTTTAACTAATCCATTTAACACAAAACAAGTAAATACAACAACAGTGTGATTACCAGTACAAGTGATTACCAGAATAATCTTATTGTTACCGATTTACAAATAACCAATCTCTGTATTAGATACAACTAAAATAATTATTCAAGATGATTCAAGATTAGTGTGAGGGTTTAATGGGAGATTTTTACATTACCGGTTTTGCCATTCATATAAATCTAATAAAACTAGTCATTGCTAGAGACTGGCCAGTTAGCTTTTCCAACAAACGACCGTCCCAAGTTTAAACTGAACCCTTTCTGACTCGATTTGAAATGAATTCAGGGTGCTCTCGTGCAAAATGAATAAGGGGCCAACAGGTCGAGATGGCAACAGGTGGGTAAGTAATGCTGTAATAATAGTGCGTTACCAAACCGACTTTAATTTTGAAAGTAACTGGGTATTTAGTAAAGGATGAATCAAATTGAAAAAGTAAAAAAACATGCACGAAAACATATGACGGTACCTTTCTTTTAATTTAGATCTTGTCTGAGTTTACCGACCTACTAAATCTTCAATTGGCTGTGTAATATATTAGTTGGGTTTTTAGATTGACGAAAAGAAAAATACATACATTTACTCGAAGACAAATTACGGCACACACAAAGCGAAAAGAAAATACTAATAGCAGTATAACATATAACACGAAAAAAGAAAAACCATAACCATTTTAAAAAGTAACTAACATTAAATTGATAAAAGTTCGAAATACAAATGAGCCTGTAACGGTTTCTCTTCGAAACCAAGCCATTTATAACTTTTAAGGGATTTTTATGGTGCAAGGACAACAAAGATTTCATCTGCGAACTAGAATAACGTGAAAAATCTTCCTAAAAAAAACACACAAACATAATTTTAATGTACTTGCATACATCTAAGCGGAATGTCTTTTGGAAACTTATTCATCACGATCGGGCCATTAGGCCGTGTTCGATTTCTAATTAGAATTTAGTCTATGTCTGGTTTCATTACTATCTTGTAAGTTTCTCTAAACTTCTCTAAATCTAACGCGTATTTTTGAATCACGCATTTTAAATTTCAAAACCGACTATTTTATTCCAATCCTAGTAACCTAACCTCTCAATTTACCACCGACAGAGGAGCGCTAAAAATCATAGGTTAACTAACATAAACCATGACGCTCGTGGACAATAAGAATATTCATGTACTTACATCCATTTGAACGATTTTAAACATTTCAGTTCAAAATTTAGTTCTGTTAGAAAAATTCGCTTTACTATACTTTATTACCTAAACATTCCTAATGTATAAAATTGCAGTCGATGAGAACGAAGTTGTAAACACGCTGTTACAATAAATAAGTTCGCAAAATACACGTTCGTACCCGTGTCGCACGTCACCTTAGACCCATGTAACTCGGTAACCAGTTAAACTAAACAATTCAGCCGCCCTGCTGAGCTTTTCGAATCCACCCTATTCTCATTCGGAACTAATTTAATTTCTCCTTGTTCACAGGTAAGACAGCTGCGCACATAGCTCCGGTAAACGACCTGCTGTATCGACAGCGAGCGACTGACAAACGATTAACTATTCGATCACTGATAGAAAAAGAGTTTGTATTTTTGTTTATGGTACTGTACTAACAAGTGAGTCTACTTGTGATCGATTATGCCAGCGGTTATGTGCTGTCCATGGAAACGGTAAATGCTATTAGTTAGTTACTGACATACTCAAGCATTACAATAACTTATTAAATGTTAAACAATTCGATAAAATTATTGATAAACTTGATGCTAGATCTAAGTCACTAGACTACATTGCATCCCTTAATCATTTAGGATTTACCTGACAGCACACAGAAAGCACTACACAATCCATACAAATGTCTTTATAATGTGTTTATAATAATTTATGTGGCTGTGTTTCTTAAAATACGCCCTCTTCCCCTCCGTGACTAAAATTCAAGCTTGTTAATTCTTTTGTTTATTTCATTACGTCACACACATATAAGATTAACGTCAAGTTTACAGAAATGATTGCTTTCATTGTTATCGGGATCCAACCAATAAATTAATGTGTATAATTCACGGCTGTGTCGGAAAAGATTCCTATATGGGATAAGCAGTCCCATTGTGCTTATTTCGCCTTTGTAACCTTCTATTCCCGCTATCTGATTCGAGTACATTAACAGATTAGAAAACATGAAGCACCGCGTTTCATTTAAAGTATCGCTTTAACATAAATACAATGCATGACGCAAGAATGGTGAATTCCATATTGATTTCTTATTTTGAATGACATTTAATTTCAATGGAGATATGTAATACATACCTAGATACGTAAAAGTATACGTTCACGTCAGGTCTCTTGGAGGTTAGGCAGAGGGCACGGAGTGCCAGATATTTCTGACAATCAATACTCTTCGTCTCGCTTTACTACAATCTGCTCGACGACAATAAGACGAGCACCGATTAACTAAGCCCTTTTTCGGTCCATAAATTTTATATAAGGTGAATAGAACAGTACCCTGTTTACTAATTCAGACAATCGTTTAACTTAATCCGCCGCTATCGGATATTCTTGTGAAGAAGAGTTTATGTGAGATCCTTTATGTAGATTGGAGGTAATAAGAAGCGAAAACAGATCCCAACACACGAGATCGACGCTAAACTCAAGCTCCCATTACAAATATGAACGCTGCAGAATGAAAAGATAAAATTCGAAATGTTTTGTGTGAATTGTCTATTAATTCTCGTTTAACTACTAATAACACTCAGTATGCGTATAAAATAGAATGAACATAAAATAGGAAACTGTATTTTAAGAGAAAACTGTTGATAACGATACAATGAAATAGGTACCTACTAATAATACTCAAGAATAATATGTGAACAAGTGACAGCTTTGCTCATATCACTGATAATGTAGCCAACATATTCATTGAACCATATTCGATTTTACAATTAGTTTAAGTAATAATTTGAATCTATTAAAACGCAATCTATAGTAACGGAGGGTTTTATTTTTATTCTACAACCGAAAAAAGCTTGACAGCAAACTACATACCTATGAGGAAACCTTGCAAAAATCACCCCTATCAATATACCGGTGGACCAATGTCTCCGCGAGTCAAATATTTTTTTTACGTATTATCCGATATTTCTCGAATCATCTTTCCCCTCATCGATGAATCTTGAGCGATATTACATGAAATATTTCCATTTACAAACGTGATCTAATTTCCTTATCACGGCGCATTTCGGGCGTAAACATCTGATTACTATTTATTATAAGTGCCTCTTTAACAGATTTCGAGAAAGAAGGGTCTGACTTTGACGTATTATATCTGTCTAGCAGTATTTGATACGCATTTTATGCGTAGTGTACTTAGGTATAAAGACACATTTTTTTTATTTACAGCTTCATTCATTAAATCCTTACTTCTTGAAATTATAAGTCATTTCATTATTTGTGTGTGTGTATTGTGTATTTTATATGCATGTAGGTTGTATTGTTACTGACAATTTTTAGTTTGTTTTTTTTTGTGTAAGTAGGTATGCGTGAGAACTACAACCCGACACAGTCGGGGCAGAAGTGTTCTTGGCATCACGTTCAAATGAGATAATCATCGGCAAAATGCCCATTGTATTTAGTGCATTAAAATACGCGTCCATACCGGAACCAATAATTAATGAAAAAAATGAACAAAATATGCTTTATATGTAGATAAACTAATTAGGTATATCATTATTATAATACATTATGTATATCTAATGCGCCTATTACTATATTAGATAGGTATTTGAAAATTACAGAGACGAATCGACTCGGACCATTAATATACTTAGGTACCTATATACACACATATTATTACACCTACACGAAAAAGTTAAGTTTGTTTTATGATCATGTTACATAATATCTAAGTATATTATGAACTTAACCTACATAAATACCTAATCATAAAAATCTTTCCAATAATTTCTGTGCCGAATGTAAAAAAAGCAAATCCAATATCCGTTGTACTTAATTTAATTTGCTAGATATTGATCCACAATCTACATACGAGTTTGTAACAAATTTAGCGCGTCTTGGCATCTATGATATTCATTTTAGATGTGCTTGAATTGCGAATTGAAATTCATCGCAGCAGACAAATTACGGCACGAACCATTTCTCCAAGTTAGTCCCCGAGGACCCAGAAACAAACACATCTGTTATCGATTTGCTATTTTAGATTGGATCAGATTTATACGAAATGCAGCGTTCTATCAATAATAATATAGATTCTGTACCCGTTTTTAAAAAAGTTTTGTGGCCGCACGATTGACAAATATATTGATTACTTATGAACGTAACTGCCATCTATTGAATAATGTACAAATTAATTTTGCAAAGGTCAATTATTTTTTATTACAAGTGACGCTAGATGGCGTAACCGGCGGCCAATATGTTTATTCGTCTAGCGTTGTGTTGCGTTCAAGCGTGGAAATAGAGATTCAAATCAGATTCGGCCAAATTCGCCGACAATCGCACTAACTCTGGTCTCAGGTGGATGGACTCATGCTGTTTGTTTCCGCATTTATTACGTTGAGCCATGACAGCAGCGGTTTATACAAAATATTCATTATTAATGCAGTGTATAAAGAAAATAGGGAAATGCCACTTTTCCAAATAAAGATGTAACTATTGTAATGAAAATGAGTGCAAATAAAAAGGTTCAAAGTATAATGTACTTTTTATTAGGTACATTAGTTCCTGTAAATACAAATCCATCTTGTTCTCTGAGTTAAATGTTGTTCACTATGTTATTTTATCCCGGAATTGTGACTTATAGAAACTTGGAAATGAATACCTACTGTATTTTAAAATAAAATAATCTAAATAAATGCTATGCAATCGCTTGTTCTCTAACCCTGCGATCTGTACTAGTCAATACAAATGTGTATTGCCTGTCCAATAGTGTTTCTCCATAAATTTACTGCTTTGAATACATCATTAAGGTTTCATACACCTGAGTAAGGATTACCTCACTGATACCTTTACAACTCATTCATTATATTTTTAAATATAGTAAATATACTATTAGTATTATTATACTATACGTAGTTTC
This sequence comes from Parelbella macleannani, assembly GCA_018245755.1. Classification (NCBI taxonomy): domain Eukaryota; kingdom Metazoa; phylum Arthropoda; class Insecta; order Lepidoptera; family Hesperiidae; genus Parelbella; species Parelbella macleannani. The sequence goes on along the minus strand of DWEE01000806.1, from coordinate 9,965 downwards.
GTATAGTACCTACGCGTATTAATAAAATTGATTCGATCGTTTCCTTTTTTCCCGCCCTTGATATTACCTACAACTTAAATATAACAAAATATTTAATTATAAATTCGGACAGCTGTACACCTACGCACAAATTTTAATTAAATTGAATTTAAAATAGATAGGACGTCCTTTATTACTTTTCGCCGAAACACATTAAACAGTCGCTCGCTGGGATCGGCCCGCAATATCCTGACCGTTCCACTTTACCTCTGTTAGTTTAACCCATCTGCGGCCCTATTATGCGAAAACATTAGGGTTTACGATTATAAATAATGTTTAGGAACATTGCTAAATTTGCAACAACTTCGATATGCCCGCTTTTCTTTTTTTGTCCTTTTATTTGACAACTAATTTCGCCTGAAGCTCTCAATTACCATTGTTTGCTAAATTGAGCAAACTCCAACGCACTGCTCTAATTCGAACTGGTGGAGAATAAATTAGATCAAGCGATATTATTATCACGTTTTTGTATTAAATCAGTTATTTATTGTTTTCAATAAATAATAATAATATGAACATAATTTCTGCCTTTAAATGAATCTAGGAAGTTTTATAATTTATCTGTTCTAAATGTATGTCTTTGTCTATGGTAAGTATTTAAAATATATTATTGATATGGAATTTAAATACAAGTTTTCATACCTACATTTAAATGCTATAGATTTAACGTGTAACGGAACGGTTCTTATGTTGTTCTTTTCGTACACTGAAATGAATGACAATCACTTTTATTTTTAACTTAGAAGGTATTTTAACATCAGTTTTGAGAACTCAACGTGCATTAATATATTTGAGAAGCTTCTGTAATTTATTGAGAATTGCAAATATGAACGTAAATATAATTAAAAAGAAGAATTTCTACTGGGCATATTTAAAATTTACATAAGATCAATACTGCGAAGTGTCGAGTCGGATTCCATCAAAAATTGCTAAATGAAATGATTGAGAATGACAATGAAGAATTTAGTTGAGGTAAGTTTTTTAATGCTACAAGTGCTACAACATATTAAAAGCTTACGTAAATATTTTTATTTTTATTTATTACAGTAATAATAATATATATTTCCCATTGTTAAATTTAAGGCTAAGTAGTTCAATAGGACAAAATACATCGAATAGTGGCTTTCTCCACTAATTAAGTAATCAGGCAATCCAATCATTATAAACATGAAAATGTATGTAGTATACCTACAATAAATAAATATAATTTTTTTTTAATATAATTCGATATTCGATTCGAATCGATGTTTTGAAGGATCGAAGTTCCTTGAAAAGTATTAATAGGTAAATAGTCTAATAATGTATTGTACCTATAATAGTCAAATTTTAGTAAGACACCCTCAACACCGAACGGTCGGTAGTGTGTTCGATTGAACCGCGGTTTTAAATGGATAATGTACTAAACATTATTTTATTTGAAACACCAGCGGACCGATTCGTATTATTAGCGGTCTGGTGCTCCGCAACTTTCCATTTTTTTTACTCAATTGGATTACTAAGAAAATATATTTCAAATGTTATTCCTGGGCTGAAAGAGCCTACAAGATGGAAGTGTAAAATCAAATTTTCCCGGGAAATACTACTGAGGGCGGAAAATTAGAGAATTTCTATACTAGCAATGTTTTTTTTTAGATTATTTTGTCGGATTACAGAAAGCTTATAAAATATTAGAAGTATGTAATGTACACTTAGCGTTTGCGATTTAGGTTCAATAATTAATTGACTATTGACTGACTGACAAGTGATTTGCGGCTATTTTTATCAATCTGCGATACTTAGGGTCACATTTCCCAACCTTAACATAACTTACAACGTAATAAATAAATAATCTTAGCAATTTCATTTTAATTTTTATTTAATAATATTTATTTTAAACTTTTTTTCCTGACTCTGAACTAACGTATATATTTTGTTTAAAAGTAACATTTTAGATACATAAATAAATAATTAATTAATGTTAGATATGTAATACAACGCAATAGCATCCTAAAGTAATGAGAATAAATTTAATAAAGTTAAAAAAAATCATATTTAACTACCTACAATATATGTATATACTTGACATACATTCGTTTAAACACAGTGTTTAAATTCCCATCGGTTGGAACCTTCAATGAGATTATGACGTTCCGTTGAAAGGAAAGGTATTGGCGAAAAGCGAAACCGTGTCCAGAGAGCGCGTTACGTGTAATACTGTAATTGAAGGGAATGTTTATGGATTATCGCAATTTTAATATCAAATATAGATAAAGTACAACCTAACATCACACTTGTATCTCCCAGCAGGTAAGCAAAGGAGTGTAGTACGCTCCTACGTTTCACCAGTTACTTTAAAGTCCCATTATAGAAAAGGGGGGGACCCTATTGCGATACACCGAGGACTAACCCAGACTTCGAGCTGCTACTAGGAATTTAATGTTAACCCAGTAATAACCAACCGAGGTGTCGAACCCAGTACGTCTTGCTCAGCAGTCGCCTTCAATAATTTTGGTTGTACTACTGCCTCGTCGGTCGAGTGGTTGCAAGCCCCACTGCCGATCGGGACGTCCTGGGTTAAAATCCCGGGTCGGATACTATTGGATTTTTCTAATTTAGAATCTCTAGTAGTGATTCGGAGTTTGGATCCGTGCCTGATGTATGTCAATAGGCTCACCAGCTATTCCATGGGACGTTAACGTAACTGGTGAAACGTGGGAGTGTACTATATCTACTCCTATGCCTACCTCTTCTGGGATTTCAAGCGTGATGTTACGTTGATCTAAATATATATGCAATATAATGCACCTTCCTATTCTGCTATAGCTTCTGTAGCTGGTAAGCATTAATTTATAAGTTACCTTGTTCTTGTTGTTTATCTTGTTCAACTTCGTTACCCCCATTAAATCTCTCCTCACTTCTAATCTATTAAAGAAGATTGATCGCGAGCGAAAGCTTCGACCTACATGTTGACTCACGAGAACGACCTTGCTGATACCAAAAGTCTAATTTTCTTTCACGATTTTTGCAGCGTAGGTATTGCATGTTCCCAACGAGTGTTTAACAAGTATTCTTATCTGTTGGTACCCAGCGTAGTAACTATTCATTGTGAAAAACAGCGTTGAGCTTAAAAACGATGGGTGATTAATTTAGAGTCAATTAAAAAGGATTTATTGTAGCTACTATTAACTAGTATTTATTTTTTAGTCTATGTTAAGATTGCATTTATGTTTTTGTACCAAGGATTTTTTGGTCCACTGTTTTTCTGCGATCTTAACCAGATCATCGGCCCATCTGATGATGAGTGCATTATTCTGCGTTGTCATTTGCGTACCAATGAGAATGTCTTGCCTCGGGCTTTGTGACAATGTTAAGAGAAACCTGTACTAAATACCTTGAGGGTTGAAATGATAATGATGATTAAGTATTCTGTTTTGCCATATATCATGTATATCATGGATAACTTCCCTAACTAACAATTTGCCAGGCTCACTTATTAGACAGCCTCACTAACTCAAGGTCGTTAGAGCCGCGAGTAATCACATCTTGAGGGATAATTGAGTAGAAATCGATACACGTCGTATACCTACCTATACATTTGTAAGGTTATATTGCAGTAAATTGAATAGCATTTGCAACGCAGTGGTCTAGAATTAAGTTTCCCAATCCGGAAATCCTGGGTTCAAATCTTGGCGCATATTTTTTTACAATGAATGGGAATTTTGTGATTGAATATTACTTACTTTAACATTGAAGGAACATGTCAGGAGGAAATCTGCATACCTTAAATTTCTCCATAATCTTTGCGAAGGCGTGCGAAGTCTGTTAAAATTGTTCATTATAAACAAATGTTTTTGAGCCATATAAACCTATTAGGTATAGATAAAACGGGAAAGATGAAACGGGAAGCCGCTGTATTCGGAAAATCCAGGACCGGAAAGAGTGGCGCCGATTAGGGGAGGCTTATGTCCAGTAGTGGACATCTAGAGGCTGACGATGATTATGATAAAAACCATTCGATAAAGTCAATTCGATAATAAATTAAATCAAATATACCAAACTTCGCAAAAGTATTTAGGTACATGAAACAAATTAGTTTTGTTAACAAACAAAATACATAGAATTTTAAAAACTATATATTACTATCAAAACTGTCTTGATATAGCGATTTGAAAACAGTACAATTTACTACATGGAATAAAAGAAATAAGAAAAGCAAAAAGAACAAACACAATCAGAATTCCAACTAGGCAGCCGTTGTAGCAATCAAACGTGAACAAATACTCCCAACAACACAAACATTTGTCAGGCAGAATCATTCAAACTTAAAGATACTAACGCTTCAAGGGAAAACCAAACACAATGACAGACTGGGGATAACATACGGTAGATAATTAAAATCGATAAACTGCGCTCGGCACTGAGCAGCGGTGGCTTGCAAACATGTCCGGTTAACCGGAAGCTTGAATGTAAACTAATACAGTAAGTGAAACCAGCCACCTAAACACATCAGTGGTTGGATTGTTTCGTATCGTTTACACTAATCAAGTAGATTAGGTATTCTTGGATTGTTGAAAAACTACGCCAAATATCTACAGAAGATATCGAAATGATAAGTGATTGGTTATGTGTTCCTATCCGGGTACAAGCGTCTAATAAAATTTTATCGATGTACTGTCGAACGTTATTAACAATTATCTCTCAGGATCCTACACACGACCACCTGATCCTAAATTAGGCTGAGCCGAAAATAATAACTAGATATGTGATAAATTAAACGTTTCTAAAATGATACCTACAAAAATAATGTCACATCTACATATATACTCAGCAGACATCCGTGATACAGTTGTCTGAATGTTATATAGGCAATTATCGGAAACTTTGCCGAGTTCATTAGTGGTGCGTTTAGCGGAATGCGAATGAACCGATTATAGGTGAGGCGATATGTGTAATGGCATAGATGATAGTTTTCCTTCTGTTAGCTTATACGTGAGATTTATCTAAGCGATTCTTACATTATCTTTTAATGGATTGCGGAAGATTACACGGTTAAGTGTTCTTTAATTTCAGAATAACTTCTGAGATATTACGTTGTGCTCGGCTGTTTATTGTATAGCTAATTTAGAAATTAAAAATAGGGTTATTTATATTTTGGTTTAATCCGCTCTTTTTAATGTCAGCAATATCTACCAAAATTTATAAAGATTGTTGTATTGTTAAAACAATAATCGTTAATGAGAATCTAGAATATCTTTACTATTTTGAATAAAATATATTAAATTATGTAATAACACACATCTCATATTTCATTTTATAGGCCCGATGCATTGTATGTCAGTTGGCGTTTTGCTGCAGTAATTGCCGTTGGCAACATGAAAAGTTAGCTCACGGTCTCACGTACGACTGTCCTATTTGTCGAGGCAACAGGTTCCTTTGTAGACCCGAACAGCTCAACGACGAATTCATTAAGCATCTATTAGAAGAGCACCTTCCGTTAGAGTGCAGCAAATGTAATAAAAGATTCACCAATATGGAAGATTTTGTAGACATAGATGCATGTACTAGCATATCTGAGTTGATAGATAAGGAAGTGGAACTTCGTAAAGATAAAAAGGAAGTTGATAATAGATTTGATTCCTTATATGAAAAGGTAGTTAATACCGAAGTGGATAATTTCGAAGCCATAGTTTCAGTCAACAAGTCAAATAAAACTGCTGTAATAACACCTATAATAAGGAAGAAAAATTTAGTTGACTATGAATCGAGTGATACAGAAACAGACAGTCCAAAATCTGCACCATATGGTTCTCAGACACAGCTGGCTGCAAAGACTCCGCAATTGAAAAGACAAAGGACTGCCACACCACATGCTAAGAAATACCTGACTTTGATAAGGCAAAATGTTATAGAAGAATTCGAAGATTTGGCAGATGACGAAAATCTACACGACTCCCCAGTTACTGATAAAACGACGCCTTCCAGAACTAACAATCTTACAAGTAACTATATAAAGTAGTATTAATTCCGCAATATATACAAATCCGTAGGACGTATGGTAACAAATGTCAATATTGCTCCGGAAATAGTCTACTATCTTAACACTTCGTGCTACAAATTATGCCGATTAGCAAGATTTTTAAAAATGTATAAAAATTTTCGATGTAATTTTACAAAGACTTAAATGTCTATTACTTCTCCTAATAGTTTGATATTTGAGTATATAATTTGATACGTAAAAATATTCATTCCTCAAGTATTTCATAATATAGTTGCAGATACAAATACAGATAAGGAGGTGACTACCCCCACATCGCACATGCAAGTGTTAAAGCTGGCACAAACTGTCACCACCAGTACACCAACGCACCCTGTTACTGGGGGCTGGTCACTGTTCCCCGAACAGGGCGCTGACTCTCCACTCTCTGAAATCGAGAATGCTGAGAGTCCAACTCAAAGTATTGACAAAGAGGTAAATATTTCCTTTAACCAAACAAATTAAACAGTTATTTTACAAAGCTATGCCTTGGTGGAATATTTCTTACTCAAATTAAACACGGGAAACAAAGAAAAAACATTTAATGATATTATCTATTATAAAATATATTTTGGTAAGTAATGTGCGTGGTAGGAGGGAGACCTACGCTCCTTTTATCGAGACGTGACCGCCATTCGAAGACCTTTCTTTCCCCTCTTGTCGGTCACTCGAGAGATGTGGCCCGCGCATTAACATTGTGGCGACGATTAGGGGAGACCTATGTCCAGCAGTGGGCATCTGGACGCTGACGATCATGATGTGTACGTAATAATATCTTCGAACAACCAAGAAATTTGCCTTCGACCATTTGAAGATTTGATCACAGAGCTGATATGTTATAGAAGGGTCCCATAAGTTCTTATCCTTTTTCTTTGCGTGTATACTTTTGACTCATTAACTTAACTCTTAGCTCATAATCATTCTTTTTCGATTGCAATAAAATAAAACATATAGAATAGTTTATATTTTAAGAATGTTTACTTTTGCGGACCTGTTATGGAAATACTTCTATCTTCCACCTTCTTTCGAAGCATCTAGCAAATTAAACCGTCAATTTCAGACTTAATGACCACTTTATATTATGTATTTCTTAATAACGCTATAAATAAAAAAGGCAGCTTCTTAGGTCCAAGCTTTGCGGAGAATAAATTAGTATATTTAAATTTGAGTACTAAAAAATCCATTGCTACTTTAGTAGAATAAATACGACAATTTTTCTCTCAATGTTCTAACCTTACAAGATTTTCGCAGGCAAATCCTCTAAAGATATTTTTTTTCCATCTAAAGGCATTTTTCAAAATCATATCAATTCTATTCACATTTCTTCCCCTGTCAGTATATCATACCCAGATACTACATAGATAAGACGTCATAGTGCGTAAATTGTTATCATGTTTATACCTCTCATGCTACCGGCCCAGTGGATCTTAAGAAGACGGCTAGTAGTAACTGGATGAGATCTACGGAGGATTGAGTGTTGTTGTACACCTTGGGAAAGGCCTATGTCCAGCAGTGGAACAGAAAAGGCTGACGTGATGATGATGACCCCTCATATGGCAAACGACGCGAAAGTGAAAAAGCAAATTAATTTCAAAGCTTAAATGAGACAATTTCATTTTCTAAAGACGGAATTACTTTTATATTAAGTTTAAGGAGGTTACTAGAGAAACTTTTGTTAGCGTAACGTATAAGTTCATAAAAAATCTTTTTATTCTCGAATACAATTCTAAGTAACTTCTGACATATGGATTTAAAAATTACACAAAACATTTCACGAATTTTCAGAACAATTGTCTCGTAACGAATAGTAACATGTATATATTTCTCAATTAATATTCGAGATATAAGTTGGCAACATATTTTTTAATGTAACTCATTTTATTTTTCTCATTTCAATTCATTCCCTACACAAGATGAAAGTCTGTCGATTCACCGGTAACCTGTAATTTCGCGTTTTACTCTCCACTATCGCTACGTTTAGATCCATTTCGGTAAATATACTTTGAAACTTGAATATATTGAAGCAACCTTTTTATGTACTTTCTACACGTTTGCTTCTTTACATGCTCGTGACCTTATTGAACTTTTTCTTTCAGTCTCACACCCGTATAAGCAAAATTTACTGAGATAAAAGTGCGGTTATAGTTTTTTGGTAATGCAACTTGCTTGTTATAAATTTAATTAGATATGAATATTTTTCAGCCATCAAAGACAAATTCAAATATTATACAACCAAAGTTGAAAAGCATCATTGTCAGCAATCGTACAGGACTCGGTAGCCAAGACAGTTCAGAAAAACATATCTCATTCCAGGACTCGGCTTATACAGATAGTTCTGTTAAAACTAAGAAGGTTAAATTTGCTGATGATACTGTTTTTAAGCAAGAAGCAATCGTCAATCGAGGTTAGCACTGCTTATTGTTTCATTATATTCATACTTTTTCAATAACTAATACAATAGCATATAGCTGCGTTTCGTTTTACAACATATAAAATGTACAACGTGTAATGAACTTTGTTGATGGCAGTTTTGCTTTTACAAGTATAACTTATAGCTGTGTTAAGCACTATTAGTATCGTTGATGGACCAAAAATAACAAAACTTCAAGCTTCTATGAAATTTGAATCATATACTGTTTTTTTTTTCAAATTATATTGTATATACAAGTCTGTAATATGTTAATATAATTAAATCTGTACACAGCTGTCACTTGTTTATTTCCAAGTGTATCATAAATTTTCACAGTATTCCGAAAACCTAAGCGAATGCTTACGCCGGGCCCTCAAAAACCAAAGGCATATAATAATCCGCGTTTTCAAGCTTTGCTTAATCGTTTCGAAAGCCAAGGCGTCATCTTCGCTAGAACACCAAAAAATACGAATAAAGAAATACCGCAAGAAGACACGCCACCTATTTTAGATCACAATATCCCTGCTAGAGCTATAAATTTTAAGGAAGATAGCCCTATTGTAGAATCTAGAAACAGTACAAAGGAATCTAATGAATTATATAAGACATGTGAGGATACTCCAGAGCAGCCAATAAATAATGCGATTACTGCCCTGACAACAAATATAGCTGGATCTTTGCAAAGCTGTCTTAACTCTGTCTTACAAGCAACTGACGAAGAAACCGAGATACAATTCAAATTTGTTATAACTAAAAAGAAAGTTAGCGTAAAAAGGATTGTCGAGGACGGTGATGGTATTGATGAAAAAATGAGTGAAATTAACAGGGATCCTGAGCACAATAAAGAAAATATTTGGTCGACGGTTGCAAGAGCCATCAAAACTGTTTTCTGGGGAGATGCAGGTAACGTATGTGTATCTACATTATGTGACAAAAAATGGAATGAATTAATTATATATGTATATATTTTATTCGTATAAAGTTTTATTGCCCATATACTTTGGGTTTATGGTTTTGACAGAGGCGGTCTTTTCTTGTACGGAAAATGACATTACTTTATATTATATATATATACATACATTAAATACTTTTTCATAAAATGTTATTCTTATGTTGCTTATACTAAAAGGAAAAAAAATTGGGGCCTTAATTAGGTACCTATACACTTATAGATTCAACATCGTTAAGAAGGAGATAATATTAAAAATTAGGATTATTAAAATATGAGTACGACTGTTAAAGAAAGTTTTAACCAACAGTAATCCAGATTTTATAACTATAATTAACAATAACTAAACCCGTCACAATAGGTGATTTAAATTTCATTAATTTGGTCTATTCTTGTACACCATCATCGTTATTATTAGTTTAAATTGATTAGTTCATATGGGTTTCGTAATTGCTTATATTAAGACTTGAAATGATATTTTAAACGTAACATCACGCCTGTAATCCCCGAAGGGGTAGGCAGAGGAGTGTAATACACTCCCACGTTTCACCAGT
>DWEE01000805.1:0-15270 GCA_018245755.1 Parelbella macleannani | reverse complement strand
GTAAAAAAGGGCTGATATAATGATGAAAATGAAATTATATCAAGGATCACATCTGTTGCATAGATAAAAAAATATGATAATACTCCACGAATATGTGTTGCATAGATAAAAAAAATGCGGTAATATTCCACGAATATGTGTTGCATAGAAACAAATATAGCACTAATATTTCACGATTAAACATAGATAACAAAAAAAACCTAGTTGTAATACTCCATGAATATGTAAATCATGTTAGCATACTGTTTCACTGAGGACTGTGGTTTTAACAACGAACCCACGATCCTGTGTAAAGTGAAAACTCCGAACAGTTGCAGCTACAATGGTGTGCAGTTGGCGCATTGCAAGTCATTATGCAATCATGGCCGGTGGGAGACCTGCAGCGGTCGTCGACCTGCAGCGCGCTCCACACCCCCAATTTCGCGTTGCCCGGCTACGTGACTCCACCGTCGCGCGAGTGCGAACGTACGACGTCGAATTGCATCATCGGTTAGATTGGACTCAAACTATTAGTCAATTTCCAGCGACCATAGATATACATATGTATATATGGATGTTTGTGTTTCGAGCGTTAGGTAGATATTTAAAGTCATTGCGTTGATCAATTCCAGATTGATTTGTCAAGTCACTATCTATAAATATACATATATGTCATGCTACGTTAAAGATCCCAGCAATAAATATTTCTAATAATTTTTTTATTACATTGTAACGATATTCAGTAGTTTGTTTATTAATAAGACACTTTTTTATCAAAACATCGAATACAATGTCATCTATCTAAGATATAACAAACGGTGTTGCCATTGTTAGAAATTAATCTGAAGAAATCGTAAATTAGTTGACTATTTACAGTAACGAAAATCATTTATAAATACCCATCAAATGTTATTATAAAAATTATTAAATACTCATCATCGCCAGGTCCATCATTTCACGACATTAATGAAAGACACCTAATACCAATTAGAATGATATGAAACCTGCCAACAATAACTATAAATTGTATTAAAAATAATTATATTATATGTCTTCAAATATATGACGTGATTTATATTCCGAACATACTATTATTTCATTCAACTGCATCGGTCCGTTCCAAAGAACCATCACGTGCGTTCTCATAAACACTTGATCATTCACGAAACGAACGAACGACAACACCTGATAGCATTTTATATTAGTACAGCCAGATGTTTTGAGTTTCGATTGATTAATTAAGATCACGTAGCAACTACGTATAATATCGTCTCTTTCAATGCGGGCGCGTCATTCTTTCTTTACAAAGCAATGTGCATTTTCAGATTAAACATCACTTGCTATAACGGCGAAGCAAAAATAAAAACGAAGCCTGCACACCTTAGAAATCTTGATAATATACTTTAACGCATGTGAAGCCTATCAATGCGCACTATGTGGGAGATAAGCCTTAACGCTTCTCACTGTACATTTTTTATCGTTCCACTGTTAGATACGATATATACACATATGTGTATAGATATGTATGCGTGCGTGTGTGTGTGTGTGTGTGTGTATGTGTGTGTGTGTGTGTGTGTTTATGTGTGTGTGTGTGTGTGTGTACGTGTGTATGTAATTTTTTTGTCGATCACGAAGATGATTCATTGCGTAGAGCCTCCATGAAAATATAATAGCTAGGCGGCAATTGATTAGACCGTACACATGTTTGTTTCATCCATCTTGCGCCGCTCGGTAAACAAGGAAAACATTCAACATACGAGTAGTCACCGTGCACAGACACCGTGCGTTCGTCGCTTACGTGACCGAGTACACGGATATTTTGGGCCAATACTACATTACTAGAAACAAATGATGCTATCGCATCAGTTACATTATTAAATAGCTGTGCCCGCGATTTCGTCCGCGTGGAGTTGAACAAAAAAGTTATTGTTCAGTTCGCAGACTTTAGTTATTTATGCGGTACTGGACAGTACTTGGACATTGCAACATTACTTTATTTTATAATTCTAAAATGAAAACACCCTAAGTTACACCTTATTACATCAGCTATCTGCGAGTGAAAGTCCCATCAAAATCGGTCCAGCCGTTCCAAAGATTAGTGGGAACCGAGAGACAGACAGACAAAAAATTAAAAAGAAATGTAATTTGGTATATGCACCGTGTAATCATATTCATTTAGTAAAAAGCGGTTACTTTAATATTAGAAACAGACACTCCAATTTTATCTGTATAGAAGTATAGACATTTTTCGTTCGTCGAGCTCAGTCTGTGGCGTCGCATTGGAGAGGCCTACGCCCAGCAGTGGACGGGAGAAGGCTCATAATGATGATGATGATGAAACAAAGCAAAGCAAAGATGAAACAAGCTCACAACAAATAATGTCACGGTTACATCACTTTTTTGGAAATACGTTACTCAGTGTGAAAATTTAAAAATGCATATCATCACCTTTCGACGTATTATATTCCTAATTGCTGGAGAGTATTTAATATTGCTAAGGACCCATAATCATGGATACAATTTAAATGATAGCATAGAATGTGTCATGATTTTTTAACTTCCGTTTTCCATTCAAATTGCTTAAGGGTCCTGACGCTCATATTTAATAGATACTTGGGAGCCGGCCCGGCTTCGTACATGTTGTCGTATTATACGTATTCCGTATACCCAAGTGTATCGCCGGAAGACTTATACAGTAGCCGTCGGCCCGCCGCTCCGTTACACGCAAAAATAGACCTTGAGTGCGTTGGAACGCGGGCTCGTACCTAAATATCAAACAACTTAGTTATGCAAAAATACTAAAGCTAGACTATGCACTTGTAAAACATGTATTTAGTTACTTAACGAGCATTAGGTATATTATTTATCCGTACAAGTTCCTCAACTGAATTCAACATTTTTAATGATTCTACTTTTTAAAATGAATTAAATTCTGACTAAATTCAACGTTTTAAATGATTCATTATTATCGCCGGTTCGTCTCAGAAGATATATGTACTTATTATGTCAACTATTTAAAAATAGATTATCATATCCATTTCATATACAGTTTGGCTGTCCGCGCAAGGATTACTTCAGATTCTTAGGATTCATATTTATTTTTATAAATCGGACAATCTGTACAACCCGTTTATCTGGATTTTACGCGCCCCTCGGGAATCGGCACTCTACATATCTGTTGATGAAATACGTATGAAATCCATTCGCAGGGTCATCTTTTATAAACGGACAGACAGGCGGACGCTGCCATGTGACTTTCTTTCATACTATTTATAAACGATGAGAAATTTATCAACATAAAATATCCAGATTAACAACCTGTTATCTTGCTAGTCTAATACATATTTTTCTTACTTTTTGCATCAATGTGTTTTTACCTCACTAAATATAGAAACGCCGCATACAAATTCAACCGAAAAATTTCATGCTCATCGTAGACAAAGATGGCTCTCGTCAAAGAGAAAAAACAAAGAATGAACAACACATTGTGCCGACATACACCACATGCGACATGGTATATATGTACTTAAGTATATATAACATACAATCGTCACTGACCCTATGTACAAAATGGACACAATGTAAACAAACGGAGGAGTACCATCAGATAGGCATATCTCGATTCATCTCGGTTAAAGATGAACGAGGGAACGATTCAATATGACAGGTTCGAAACGGAGGATATGGAGAATATAAATGAGAACGAACGAAACAACGCGGCGGATATCGGCCGGGGACATAGAACAATATCGACAGACGAAAACAATGTCATTGACTTTATAACTTACTATGTTGTATGTATAGTGCACGGCGATTGTAATTGGAAATGTCGCATCGAATTTGTTACGAAACGATAAACGTTGGATTTTTATCGTACAGATTAAATAAACCTATGTAGACTACAGAATGTAACATTATAAATGTATCTTTACAGTAGATAATTTTATAGTTAATAAGTAAGCGTCAATTGTCATTAATTATTTATCAACAGCCAGGTATATTTATAAACATTTTCTATCTTACATCATTTCGTACAAGTTGTACCTACGAGTATAATGATGATAATAATAATAATTATTATATCACCACGCCAGGTAGGAAGAAGGCAACGAGTGCCAAAATGTCTCTATATCTTTGCAGAGCTGCCACACTTCTTCCACGTTGATGACTCCCAACGTACACGCACGCCGGTTTCAAAGACTTGACTAGACGTGAATCAGTGTCAAATAATATTAATAATAAATAGTATTTAACAACGATCATGCTACAATTTCCCGTGACATAATTATCGCAAAAACATATTAATTAACAAGACAAGGCTTGGTGACAAATCCAAGCTGGACGTTATTAATTAAACATATAGACATATCTTCACGGCGGGTCCCTTAGGGGGTAGGCTATGTAGGGGTATGTAGGGGGAGCACCGAGTGTTAAATATCTCTTGTCCTCGCAGGTCTTAAGACTTACCTTGTATGTCAGTAATGTTGTATACACAATACAGGCAGTATTGCTGAAGCCATCGGGTAAGATTAAAGCATAAATATTAAACAGGCAAGAGTATAAGCGAGATCTTCGAGAGTACTACGTGTTCAAGACTGGTTGTTCTTACGTCACAATTATAGAACAGAATAGAAATTTATTATGTATAGAATGTAGTACATAATTAATCAATTATTAATAATATACAATTTTAAATAAACGCAACTTTTATTTTATTTGCACTAGTTTACAGCGTTTGCATTATGTCAAAATAATTAACTAGTGACAGCCTAGTGGTTGAGAAATCAGCCTCTCATTCCGGGGCTGCTGGGATCGAATCCATGGCGCGGAAACTCTTTACAAATCGCGTTTTACATTTAAATATCGCCTGCCGGCGAAGGAAAACATTGTGAGGAAACCATTTTGTAAACAAATACCTAAATAAATAAATAAAGCTGCATACCTTAGAATTTATAAAAAAAAATATGAGGTGTGTGAAATCTGCCAACCCATACTTGGCCAGCGTGACAGACTATGGCCTTAACCCTCTAAATATGAGAGGAGACCCATTTTCCAACAGTGGAATGATAAATGTGTCGATTAATTATTATTATATTTTAATTGATTAATAGTCGCAGTAAACTATGTGAAATACTTAATTATACAAATAAAACGATTTCAGTTTTTATCGACAATGTAGTCCTCGACCGTATGTAATCATTTCGCAGTAAGCTAGTTCTTAATTATGTTCATAAATTGCTAATCATTGTTACTTTTAACATAACGTAACATCACGCCTGTAATCCCTAGAGGTAGGCAGATAAATGTAGTACACTCCTACGATTCGCCAGCTACGTTTAGGTCCCACGGAATAGGTGATTAAACTATTGCCATAAATTGGGCACAGATCTAGACTCCCGAGTCACTACTAGAAATTCTAAATTAGAAAAATTCAATAGTACCTACTTGGGATTTAAACCCAAGACCTCCCGATCGGCAGCCGCGCTTGCAACCACTCGACATCCGTGATTATACAATCAATTTAAAAGACATTAACACTTCTCCCGCGTGGTTACTGTAGCCAAATATTAATGCAAGAATTTACAAAACACCTATCGACGACACTGAAAGACATGGCGACGTTCGAACAATCCTCAATATTCATCATTAAATACCATTTCCAGGGATATTATCATACCTAATTAACATCGACATAATGGAACATAAATATTTAGCGACGATGTAACTGTTGAATATTTTATGAAAAGCGAGAACAAAGTAACTTTGATAATAATAATAGCAAAGAAAACAAACAAACGAATGGAGCCATAGGGTATTATTATAAGGAGCCGGTAAAGGAGAAAGGGAACACAGTATTGGGAAGAGAGAGTGAAAATGGAACCCCGCGCTCAGCGTTCGGGACGAGAAGCGTAGAACAGCCCCGCTCCCCCATTCAACAAAGTAGAAAGAAAAATTGTAACGCTCTAGTTGGGAGCAGGTAGTAGGAAGGACAGGGTGAACAACCCCGGGGTAGAGTAGGGGGGTGGCAAAGTGCATTCGCCCCACGTTGCATAAACCGACCGACGACCGCTTTAATATCCAGGCGGGAGACTGGAACGCGAATTCACTTTGTTATTACGTAAAACAAAGAAGGTACGTACGAAACATACACGTCGACTTTTTATAAAACACAACCCGTGTAAAAATAAAAAAAAAGCATGACCATATAAAGCTTATAACTACACAAGTGTTTACTGTTCTAATACTTCTGCTCGCGGCTGCAGTAGGCGCGCACACATCATACGACATTTCGTTACGTGACGATTTCTACTAAATCGCACTACCCGTAAGCCCCGTTAAGGAATTTCGTTCCAAAAAACCGCAAATTGAATTACAAATGTCGAGTAAATTCTATTACTATTTACTCAATTAAATGAATGCGCTCGCAAACTTTCCCATCCACAAAACATCAGGTCCATACTTCCCCGAAAGGTTAAGCGAATTAACCGAGTACTGCCACTTGTCACCAGTAGCGGTACTTTGACCCTTCTATCTGATAGAAGAAATTTTAGTGTAATAATACCTATATGTTTTTCATGACTTATTTTCCAGGTTCAGTGAACTGAACTGTTGGCGCCGGGAGCTCGGCAGACTAAATCCCTAAGCAAGCACTTAATATACAACCTCAGCGTCGTAAACCTGAATATCTAGTACAGGTACTGAGAAACAATAGTTAAATTAATATGTATTCATTGAACGAATAGCGGTTATTATTGCGAGAGTGGGGAGAGGGGGGAGAGAGACCCGTTTGGTTGCTATTTGCGCTATTATCTAATCGTACTACCCATTTTAATACTCATAATTCCGATCGATAAGCACAATTATATAATTTACGTACCGTATCACTTGGGTCGGCAAATCAGTGCCGAGTTTAATTGAAGTGGAATTAGGAATAGAGATAGATACATTTGTTTATCAAAAGAATGATGCAATTAGGTCCAAAAAGAATAATAAACAAATGGCACTTTACGTAATGACTAATTAAATCTTTCATTGCCGCAGCATAACCCAAGGAAAGGGTGTACATACTTAGTATTGTCGTGGGAGTATGATCAATTTTATGGAAATAGTTTTACCACCGATTCCATGGTGGGACGTACAGTATATGTGGTGACTCGTGGGAGTGTACCACATCGCTCTGCCTACCCCTTAGAATAAATACAAGCATGATGTGATGGTAAGCGTAATGGATTGGTTGTTTACTCCAGTGGGAGTATCGGAGTCCAGATTTGTACATTTTGATCAAGACATTGTCTTCAAGTATACACTTCATGCATCGTTTCATGACATACATTCAACGAATATACTGCAGTTTTCTTTCGCAAAAACCATCACATCGTGAGTGAGATAACATTCACATCGACCAAGACACGATTTTTATCTAATAATAGTCCACACGTGGCCCTTCGAGTGCAGTGCGGTGTACACACATGTATAAACCGCAGAAATCAACTTGTGACTTGCTTCTCTGCTCCGCTATCTGATTCCGCCTATTCGATACTTCAGTACCTGGGTATTACGTGATCGTAGCGAGGTGCCTAGTCGATTCCATCGAGTTACACGCACAGCCGCAGTACGAGCGAAGTCACGCGTACTTACATTGACCCACATATCGAGTGAAAATAAACATTTTACGTGGCACGATGTCGGCCGTGCCGAAGTCTGGGTGAGGGATACGAGGCGTACAGGTATTACGGGTAGGCAGACATAATAAAATCTAATTTTCAATAAGTGTATGAAACCAGCATAACAGCAGATGACATCAAATATTTTTCTTATTATTATCAATAGGTTTAATTATTATTATGTCGTCACCCCAGCTCCCTACGGGGTATACGCGAGGCACCGAATACCAAACATCTCTAACCTCATAGACTTCACGTGCTCCTGCAATAGCTCAAGACTACTAGTTTAAAACATCACATAATTGAAAGATTCGAATCTGATGGGAACTACCTGACACAACAATCAATTAAAAGACTAACTAGTTATGTCCTAGAGCTGAACAATCGCTCGTTAAATTGATAACGACGCCTACCTAACGAAGTACATCACGACTAACCCTTATTGTACATTCAAACAGTGTACCACACAGTCGTAATTACGAGGCACGTGTCTCATATCTGTGATAAGGTAACTAGTAACTAATCGGTTCACGGTTTTGCCTTTCGCTTTGTTCAATATTAGACCTGAATTTATCTATGTCAATGTTCAGGACAAGGTTCCTTCGCCCGCTTTACAGTTATGTATGTTGATCCGCGCCCAGCTGTGGGATAGCAATGGCATGCGTGTCATGTAATTGTTCATCTTTCTAACATCACATATCGCCCACTTGCGAGATGACTATAATATTATAATTGTCATGGGATAAATGTAATTTCCAACCCAGAGCCAGTTTTTGACATATCAGTCTTCTCACAAATGAGCGATATAGTTGATTACACTTTAATGATATATTAGTAGACATAGGTAGTATAACAGTACAAGTTCAGAGTTTCGGCGAATATTCCCCGACAGGATAAGGCAGGTGGTTAAAATCTACCAGACGTAGATTAGACTTAATATATTATGTATCTCTCTATGATGAGACTTGCCAAGGATTTCTTTGGTATTGTAGTTGCTAAGAAGGTACACACAAGTACCTACTTCTAATATAAGTGCTACTGAATTTATCACCTACGTAGATACCTACATAGCATATTGGAAATCGATACAAGAACTCTCAAACGATGACGTGAATTTAATAAGAAAAACAACCAATTACTGAACGTGATCCCGCAGTAAATGCTCTGGCCGCCAACGGGCAGCAGCGAAAGTAATACGAGAAGCAGTGCTCTGCGATCACCAACCCGCATGCCCAGCATGGGGATTATGGGCAAAAAGGGGAAATAATATCAGGGGAAGCTTGTTCAGCAGTAGACTTAGACTGGCTGATGATGATGTCGATGATTGACGATGACGATGATTTTACAATAAGCGGAAAACGGGCTGTTAATATTTTCGTTTCCTGTAAAGTTCATTTTACTCCGAACTCAACGATTAGGGAGATCTTAAGAGATTAAATTAATCTAATTGAGTCTCAGTAGGACCCAAATGGCGAATTACAAACAAACTTGTAAACGACATTAATTATTGAATAAAGGTTTGTTGAACGAGATCATGAAACGCTATCATAAAATATTTATTAAGAGACCTAAATTGTAATATTTTGAATGATATACAGAACTGAAATTGAGCCAGTGTGAAGAATCTCTATTACATCATCAAACCAGGTCTCTTTTCCTTCCAAATTTGACGTGCTTCGTGTGCGATCATCAACTCTGTTCACACACGAACGTCCTTTTCGGATACTTCAGGTTCATCGTCAGCCATTATCCAAAACTATAGCCGAGGAATTAGTGAGTGGAAAATATGTATAAATAATGAACAGCGCGTTCAAACTACGGATAGGTCAGAAGGCACGAGATACTTTCGAGATAAGCCGAGCTGGTGAATAGTTGACGAAGGGCGATCACATGAAGACGGATACATAGCAACCGCATCAGATAACCCGTCAACCCTATGCGCATCTGATAACGACACGCCAGTTAGCCGTTCCACAGCGGCAGTCAACACAGATAAGAGAGATAAATTTTCCACATAGCCCGGCCACTGTTAATACAAATAGTGTTTAATGGTCATGTTAATTTAAGGTCAATTCCATTAATCTATCACTGAACGAAGCTCAGCAAACAACCATGTAATACAGTGTTGATAATAAATTAATATAACAATCAATTAATGTACATATATGATTAGTGCCTACAATTGAAAGCGGATTGAAAAAAAAAATGTACATGTTATTGAATGTATCGTGAAAATATGGACGAAGCCCGTCAGGTCTGCAAGTATAGAGGAATTTGGCTCTCCCTGTGCCTACATAGTAAGGATAATATAATAATACACATTTAATACTAAGTGTAGATATTTTATACCCTCCTATTGTAAAATATTTTTAAATCTGCATTATTTTGAAACGATATTTTCTGTCGACACTAATCGTTACTTCCCAACGTAACTGTGTTATGGCAAAAATTTGTACCGACAAAGTCTAATGAGCACATCGCAACACTGTCGCGGCTTAAAAATATACGAGCTGGCGTCGCGATGCCATTCAGTGGCTGCTTGTATTGCGAACGGTCTGTAAGCGATTTTATCGACATTTTTTTTACAACGACAGATTTCAACGTTGACAATGTAAAATTATAAGGTCAATTAATAAATAGTCACACTAATAATTATTATTATATCGTTATTATCATTGCGTTGTTATTATTATTATTGCGAACGGTCTGTAAGCGATTATTAACATTTTTATAGCGACAGGTTTCAACGTCGACAGTCTTAAAGTTAGAACGTTAATTATAATTAATAAACAGTCACACGAATAATAATTATTATATCGTTACGTCAGAAACTATCGCCATTCTCACTGACCTGACGTGTTTCTTCTGTACACATCACTCTACGCGCCGGGTATAAAGAATGACTATAATTAAACTATACCGGTTTAATTTACGTAATATGTGTTACTGTTTTCAGGATAGGTAGAGTAATTTGCGACCTTTCCAAGGTCCTTCTTATTACTGGTGACCGCAACGCGTTTGGGGTGGAGAGTACATACGATACGTCCTATAGTACAATAATTACTGCATTATATAATACTGGCAACATATATGGACAAAACTCGACTTGGCCCGGCACCGGACATGGCCTTCCCTGGCTCATGAATCCGGTCAGCGAAACATTATGAAATTTTACGCGAAAAAAACTTAATTACATACCCTTTGTACGGTCTGCAGAACAAGATATTGAGAGCTAAACAAAAGTGATTAAATTGACACTTTCCAACTAAAGTGCTCTTTACATATGTACATATATGCATCCGTTCCAAGATTAAATATGGTCCTTTTAAAATTTAAATACAGTTATACTGTTCCCAATAATCCCTTACAATCGATAAAAAAATTCATAGTAGAATTTTCTCACTGTACAAACACGCCGCTGTGACGTCATTACGCAAGTCTCAAGTTATCGCACACGGGTTGTAAATAATAAACGATTATATTGATTGATTGATGTATACACTTTTTTGTTACAAGATGGCGAATTTCTTACAAAACTAAGCGTTGTGGGGCCTGTGTTTACGACAAAAAGATAAATTTCGATCGAGAAAAATTTCGTTGCATACACTTGATCTAAAGGGCAAACACGTGCAAGATTTAACAATATCAGTCGTTTGTATGGATATCTATTATTAAAAAATTTGGATATGAGTACTTTCTGATTGAGGTTTCGATCGAGGTAGAACTAGTCTTCATATTAAAATAAGATATCGATGTGCGAAGGGAAGTATTTCTTTGAAACTGGTATATTCTTTGGTAAAAGCATTTAACTTTTATGAACATTCAACTTCTTATTTTAAATTTAAACTTTAAAATAATCATTTGAACCGATTTACGTAATTACAGAAGGGAAATTATATGAAATTAATACAGTACTTTCTGTTCACGACGCTCTTTTACCCGGTACATTTTAACGGGACGACGCACGGTCACCAGAATGCTGTTCGCGTCTCCCAGGAAACTCGCGGTGACCGTTTTTTTTGTACTGCATCGGCTGGAGCGAAACATTTGCGTCGCGCTAAATGTGTAACGCGTCACTTAGCGTTCATGCGATGCGTTGCTACTTTAGTTATTTATAGTCAAATCAACCAAGAATATATTTTAGCACATCCACATGTTGGTGAGTGTTATTACTACATCGTTAGGTCGGGTCCCTTACGCGATAGACAGAGAACACCGAGTGCAAATACCTCTATCCTCACAGGCCTGACATGCTTCTTTTACATTTATCAGTCACTCGATACCCATGCGTCTGTTAATAAATAAATCGATATACATAAATAATTCAAGGCTATCGTTTCCAGAGTGTTGTTGTTTTTATTTATAGAGCGACGGTTATTAAAGATGTTGATTAGAAATGATCGAATTCAATTCGTTGTGATTGAAGCCGCACGTACAGATTGTGTTATTGAAAACTCTATGGAGTATAAACTTACACGTGACAACGTGGTGATAGTCATATTCACAGCGGGTGACACGTTACTGTAATAATTGGTTTACGATAAGATAAAATTGTCTAGAAAAAGAAAGCATATAAAATGTATATAGCAAAAATAAATCGCAAGTTAACGCGCGTTATCAAGCGTTAGTGTTTAACACTTCTGTCTACCGCGGTTTTGTTTAAACCTATTTTGAACTGAAAGGTGTCCTTGAACAACATTGGGTTCGAATGCAAATATGGAACGTCGAAAGAATGATTTAGAAATATCATTTTGTAACGAAATTGTAAAAATTGTACCGTTGAAAAAGTCATTAAAAATCCAACCCAAATGTTACAAAATTCGAATCCCACTTTTTCGAGTTCGCACTTCGTCTGTGGCATCACCACCGCCACAATCACCATCCACCATCAGTCCATATAATTATAAGTCATTAATTTCGCGACACAACTCAAAAACCTTGACGTGTAACGTACACGTAACATTACGCCTATAATCCCCGAAGGGGTAGACATAGGAGTGTAGTACACTCCCACGTTTCACCAGTTACGTTAACGCCCCATTGAATAGGCGGTGAGCCTATTGACATACACCGGGCACATATCTAGACTCCGAGTCAGGGATTTGAACCCAGGACCTCCCGATCGGCAGTCGTGTTTGCAACCATTCGACCAACGAGGCATCTTAACATTAAAACTACAGACATAACTTCCGTAAACCAAATTGAAATTAACCAGCCAGTGACGCTCGAAAATAAAATCACAGCAACAAAAAGGGGAGAATCCATTACGACGCCGGTGGTTTGGGTAAATAATTGCCGAAGCGACCTCGAGTGTGGCAGTCAAAGAGAAAATCCACTGGGTTGACGATGGGGCCATAAACGGGATACGAGTTAAAGGGGCACTTATACACACGCTGCGATAAAGAAATTCACGGGGGCACGTTACGAATTTGCGAACATAACGCTGAGAAAACGTATCACGTACTTGATACATATTAGTGATACAATCGGTACATATTACGTGAACTCATTATTAAATCGTCCCCTTAATATTAACTTAAAGCAATTACCGTTTCGATGGGATATGTAACAGTAACAAGAGAAAAGCGGTAGTGATAATAACGATAAAAAATTGTCTATGTAACTTATTAATATATTATCACGCCAGGTCCTTTGTGGGGTAGACGTACAGCAAAATATCTCTATCCTTACAGAACTAATGTGCTTCTTCTTTATTTATCTCTCTTCGTAGTCGCCACGCCTGTTTCATAGGCTTTCAACTCATCCATCAGTGAATATCAACGCACTCATTCGAGTAAAATAAAATCTATATATATGAATTTATTAATAATAAACCCACCGTGACATTATTACTGTAAGCAACTTCTCAAGTGAAAAGCCCTTTGCACAAGAAAAATTAACGCATGTACCTAATACGCAAACAACGATTTTAAATAGCAATTTCACGACAACAACGTACTTAATGACCGAGTACTGTGAATTCTCTCAAAGCGCTCAAGACGTTTATGAATTAAAAAAAATAATTTAAGGTGATGCTGTATAATGAGAAGAAAACCTATTAAAACCGTCCGAATACCAACCACTTGGTATTCATATATTATGTATATATTCTTTTGTTATTTAACTGCGGGAAAATTCGGGAGCTAATGATATTATGCCATTACGGCCTCGTAAAAACGTAATGAAATGTACGTGTCTCTCAAAATGTAAACATATCTTTTATAACCGTCAACATAAATGTAAGCGATTCAAAGGCTTTTAACGATGTCAATAACCGCAGTTAAGATGTTTGTATTTACTAAATTTTTTTTCATCATCATCATCAACTCCTTTTCTTTCATCGTTAAACATGGGTCTCCTCTCGTAACGAGAAGGGTTAAGGTCAGTCTGCCACTGGTCAAGTGCGGGCTGTCACAAAGAAGAATATAAATGCTATGTTATTTTACAAATAATGAATAAAAAGAGTGGCATCAATGACCACGTATAAAGCGACGGTAACCACTTAGCATCACGTGGGCCGACTGCCTGTTGTCACCTTGCCTTTTAATATTAAAACAAAGTGTTTTCACGCATAATAACAGAAAAATTGAAAGTGATGCATGTTGATAACACAACATTTAAAGAAATTTGATGGCTGTGAAACGAGGACAGATACAGAATCTCTGTTTTTTTTAATACCCGAACAACACTCTACAAAGAAGTCACTATAGTCTTAATTACAACATAAATTACGAAACTCTTCGCGAGTGAGCAAACTTTTTAAAGCTATGCCAACGTTCTAAAATTTAAAGATTTATTTGTGTAAATCGTTCGAAGAAACTAAAAGTTTTTAATTTTGGTTTTATAGAGGAGTACAGAATGTTAAAATGTATGTATGTGTAATATGTATTACAATTACCATAAATTGAATTAAATAAACCATTTATTATTTACGTTCCCATTGTCAATGTCACACATGAGACGGATTGTTCTCGATAAGTAGCACAGAGGAAATATTTATGTAAGCATAGGTCCTTGACATTAGAACCTAGACATCGCTCAAACTGATTTTTTTTATGATTTACAATCGAATTTCGATCGCTACTGGTCCATTAGTAAAAATAATATAACGTGTGTATATGAGACGTGGACAACTAACGTATTGTTGACTTAAGCGGTACCAGACCGATACATAATAGAAATAAATAAATAGGTGCCAAGCAATTTGCGAATGCGATTTAGTCGCGGGCCAAACCACCGCCCCTGACACGTACCTACATTGATTACAAGATATACAACCGTATTGGCTACACACACATAATGCAATATTATTTATTTATTTATTCAATTTAAAAACTAACTGATGTTTCTTTAACGATCTCGACTTGTGATTACACGTGTATTATAAAATAAACTTCAAATCACCTAGAATTATGATTATATATGTACCAGCTTAATTCACGTACGTTTTTCGGGATGGCCCGAATAGTTTACGATCTGCATGAGGTCCTTCATCATGAGCTCCCGCCGATTGCAGCGAGGTCGCGGCGGAAACTGTCGGGAACTAGTCGAGCTATCCCGAAAAACGTACCTACGTGAGTTAAGCCGATAAATATATAATCATGTGTATAAATACTCACGAAACATT
>DWEE01000804.1:0-15270 GCA_018245755.1 Parelbella macleannani | reverse complement strand
GTAACAAAAAACCTATAATTGATAAAACAAATCTTCAATGTAAATTAATATCTATCACAGACTAATAATTAAGTACTGAAGACGGGATATAAATAAGTAAGTTATTACGGATTTTTTTGTTATTAATATAAATATTAATTATAATCAGACCATGGATACCAGTTCATGAAAATGTGAGTAATGAGCAACCTAAGCAAAATTATATATAAAAAGATTGATTTTTTTTGCATGGAATACACATATTTTGTAGGAATGTTTCGATTTGTTCATAAGGCACTTGGAACAAATACAGTGAGATCATGGTCAGACGATCTTTTAAAACCAGATAACACCAAAAGTTATCATAAATAAAATTATGAATAATTCCACAGAAAACACTTATTCGCGCATATATCTAGATTAAATCTGAGAATGATACAATTAATTCATATTTTCCATGTACTACAAAATTATTTAATAAATATAATATGTTTATAATAATCACATTCACAATATAAATTACACAGTGAATACATACTTAAAACGACAAGATATAGATCTAAGTGTTTAAATCAAAATAAAGTAATATTGATTTAAACAACCTTACCATGGTTATTATTAGTTTACATGGATACTGCAAGAACAACCAAACCTTACGTTCTTATCTATACATATATATCTATCATAAGACATCTACTAATAACGGAATGAGATAAATGCCATAGCGAGAATCTAGCTGCCAGACGTTCTCACATTATCCATATACATACATATATACGTGGAACACATTTAAATACAAATTTGTAACACTTCCAATACTTTTAGTATCGTCTTAGAAATCGGTTCTTATTGAATACAATACCTAGCTTTTACATTTTACCCTTACCTCCCTACGACGAAGCTCATAGATGCTGTGGCGTAGCCGCAAAGCATTCGCGACCTTCTTACGTCATTTAAATACACATTGGAACACATTCTGATTATCTGAGATAGGAATCTACACGCGTCTAGAACAACTGTAGGTACGTTCCAAATTAAAAAATTGTAAGGTCCAAATAAAAACAAAAAAAACATGGTACAATAACTTTCCACTATATTATAATTGTAAGTACATTTTTTCATAATTGGAATGTGTATTATCAATTCAAGTAAATCACTCCTACACATTAAATTGGCATATTTGGAGTTTTCTAAATTTGAAGTCAGATATCGTCAAACAAAAAAATTGCCTGTAGCTAACACGTCAAATTTATTATCCTGGCGATTTTGTTTAAGCATAATATTACTCGGCTTTTGTACCTTTCGTAATAGTTATGTAAACGAACCCGCAGTAATAAATCTTATCACAACGTTAAAAAAAGGCGGGAACTTAAAACAACAATTATTTTGTACCTATTACTAGATATGAACATTAACAGTTAGAATTACGATATTTTAATTATTAATTTTACCATAATGTACTTTAATATTGTCACACTAATACAACGAATTATAAAATTATATTCCATCCCAGATATGGCAGAACATAAACAAAATAGTTACAGCCCTCGACTTCGATTTGATGTAAAATCAATTTATACTTTCATTTGCGTTAAATCCAATATTTATAGAAAAATATCCTTACAGACAGTATATTTTCCGTTCCTTAAGACTATTGTTTGAAATGATTGTTATATGTATGTATGTTTGGTTAGTACAAGTTTATTTGTGTGTAAAAAGACGAAGAAAAAACTAACGAAATATTTCACAACCTTGAGATAAAGTAGAATTTTTCAGGGGTATTGATGAAAATTGTAAAATTATTAATAAATGTTAAACTATTCAGTTGGAACGTAATCAATAGATCGTAACATATATAATACTTATACTGACCAAACATAAAGCTATTATATTAACATCTCTAGTACGTAATATTTATCCTTGGAGAATTAATAGTGCGAAGTATATTTTAATAAATATCTATTCAGTTTAAACAGATTGACATATTAATTGACAGCTATCGGCGTAAACAAAATATTTATATAAAGCGAAACGTTTGCGCGCAATATGTATGTGGCGCGCATTTTTAGATACAATCGTAAGTAATATTATTCAAGCATTGGTTACGTTCATAATATAAATACATAGAGTTTATTAAATAAAAACAATTTTAAGATAAGTAAACAAAGTACAATTATATTATATGTCAATTATATAATAAAATAATTATATATGAACACTTTACATAGGTATGAGTAAATTTGTACAATAGGTACATAGTATGTAGAAAAAATAGAGATTCATTTATAGAGATCGTCCAGTAAAACTAGACCATTGCCAGCGGAGCTACCATTAAAATATATTTTATGAAGTAAAAAAATTTAAATATTAGTGTTTAACTTTAAGACACCCGTGCGTTCGAGGTATCCTGAAATTTTTAGAACAGTAAAAGCAACGAAAGAAATTTATATATTACGAAATCTAAGAAAAAGGTAATCATATAATGAGCACTTTTTTAAAGTAAGTTTTGGGTCACTAGCCTTGTATCGCATGCCGTGGGACAATTTTATCGTATCTATGCTTGCTTACGGCATTATGGTTTAAATTCCTGTTTCGGAAACAATGTTCCTTTCACTCTTCTTAATATTTACTGGTTCGATACAGATGCAAGAGAATAAAAACCTTATCACAGCAGCCCTGTTTAACTTGCAAAATTATGGTATTTTATTTATGATTTATGTTAATGTATTCTTTATAAAGTCATACCCTGGTCTAAAATATTTCACGCATATTCAGTAAGAAAAACTTATTAGGAAAGCGTTTTAACGGTAGCTTTTGTACTACCTTTTAATAGCTGAAAAGGGAGGTGAACTGAGCAATGGTCTGTTTTAGTGCCAGGTTACGTTAGTACTTATATCAAAAGCAAATTACAATATTTACATCGGCCGGCAAATACGTACACCTCGCGAATATCTAATATACACATGGATTAACTATTACTTGCTCGTACTCAGGAGACTAATCTAAACGTTCATCGACGGCGCGTCAGTCGTCGATAATGTTAAGGAAGTCCTCGGGCTCCGCGCGCAGCCCTGCGGCCGGCGGCGCAGCGGGCGGCGCGGCGGGCGGCGCGGCGAGCGGCGCGGCGGGCGGCGGCGCGGGCGGCGCGGCGTCGGGCGCGGCGTGCTTCAGCTCGCCGAAGGTGTAGGAGGCGCGCGGCGCGGCGGGGCGCGCGCGTCGCTGCGGCGACCAGCAGAACGGCTGGCGCGGCTCGGCGCCCGCCGACATCGGCATCGCCAGCTGTAGCCGCGATCGCGTCAACTCGTTGTCGCTTAGCTGCCGTTTGAGTTTGTCCTTCCCCACCACTAGCTGGAAGCCCCGCAGGCTGTTGTCGGCGGGCGGCGCCCCGCGCAGCTCCGCCTCGCTGAGCTGCCTCCGCAGTTTTGATGCGGGTGACGTTTCGGGGCCGCTTTGCCGCACAGGTTTATCGACTAGACTGTTGTTGCGCGATGTTTTGCTGCCTCCTTGTCGGGAGCTGCTCTTGGTTAGCTCGGGCCGGCTGCTACCCGATGAGCTGCTAGTGTTCGTGCCACAGATATCATCGGCGGCTCCCGGAGTATCCCTTCTCAACGTTTCTATGACATTGTAGAAGTGCTCCAGTTCGTTGGTGCTGTTGTTTCTAGATCTGCTCATATTGTTTGTACTATGTCTATGTGGGCGGATTTGTGCCCGTGGTAGGTGACCATAGCTGCTTTGTCGCGATATTACTCCGCCGGTCTGACGGCGTGGCATGCTGCAACTCTTAGGAACGAAGGCATCCTGCGTCATAACTACGTTCTCATAAACGTGCGTGTTGTTGTCGAAGTCTTCCTGAGCTATTAAATTCTGTTTACTTTCAGTAGTATCCCTTTTTTGACCAACTGAATTGCTCTTTTTGTGCCCGCTTCGAATCTTTATGTCGGGTATCTTTTTACCTAATTTACAATCGCTTGCACTTCGCGGCAATAGATTGGCATATCCGTGATCTACATTTTCTGGATTTTGTGGCTTTTCAGGTTTGGGAACGTTGGGTGGAGTGTTTTCAGGAATGTTTTTTGATGCATTGGAATGTTTTGCAAGTTTAGTAGATGGATTGAGTTTTGTAGGATCTATAGCGCAAGTTAGTTGTGGTGCGACATCGTGTCGTTTTCTATCTAAATCGGGTTTAGACGATTTATCGAGGACAACTTTTGTTTTATCGCTCTTACAAATTTTGACACTAAATCTGAATGGAGGCTTGAACACAACCTGCAACCTGGCCTTTTCTCCTGATAAGAGATTAGTCGCGCTCTTCGACGGTCTCGTCTTTCTAGCAGTTTTTGTCACTGGCCTATGTGCTGCTCTTTCAGTGAGCCCCAACGGAATGGATTTCGATTTTGGAATAGCGGGCGGCTGCGGTGAACTTAAAAGCCATTTCTGCACTTTAGTTAATGCTTCGGTGTCCTTAGTGGGCGACGAAGGATGTTTTTGCATGGAACTATAGTCAATAGTTTCTTTCTTTACTTTCATTTTTCGCTTTTTCACTTTATTCTTATGCTTCGATAGAATTACATGTTTTGGGGATTTTCCTTCAGCGTTTGTCACTATTAGTGTGTTTTCTTTTGTTAGTTTGTGAGCTTCGTCTATTTTTGGCTGAGTGCTTGGCTTCTGAAAGACAATTTTTTTTTGTTAGTTATGATAATTTAATATTTTGACTATTAGGGCACATAAAACAATTTATGCGGTTACTTACCCTTTTCTTGATAATATGGGCAGGAGACGCTTTGTCCCCTAGCTTTTGGTGATCTTTCTTGCTGCGATATGCCCTAGTACGGAGGGCGACCTTTTTCTTTAGAGGAACTTTAGACCTATAATGAATACAATACACATATAATATAAATTAACATAATACGATATCAAGAAAGCGTCTACCGTAGAAATGAAGAAAAATATAAGCATAAGGAATAACGTCTCATAAACGCACAGAACACGGTGCTTTTTATATTGCTATTATGTATATTTTCAGAGCGTATAACACTACAGAGTTTCACCAGTTACGCTGTTGTCCTGTATTGGAATATCTGGTGAGCGTATTACCACGCACGGCGACCATGTGCCGACTACGACCCACTAGTAGAAATTTCAACTAGAAATGTAAGTTAGAAATCTCGGGAGTCGAACCTGGGACGATCGGTAGTCGCGCTTCAAGCCATCCTAGCGACGAGGAAATCATGAGAGATGGCAAGTAAGGTATTCTACAGGTACTATAAAAACGTGAGCACAACTTCTGCGACGAGAAGTTGAGCAAATTTACCTGACAGCCGTGTGAACTATCAGTCCCTGGTCGGTGGCGTCAGGCAGGCGGACGGTTTCGGTGGTGGACGAATGGATGATAGTGACGGACTTGAGTTTCTTGCCGTGCCGGCCGAAGAATCTCGTGCTTATGACCTACAAACGTCGAGATACAATTTGAGATTTTGAAATAGATATTTCTGATGATGTCTATTTTCGAGTAAAGAATTATAAAACTTGGGATCCATAGTTTTCTGCCAATTGAAACATTTTGATCAGATGCCACATTTATAAAATAATGTATAGATTGGAAACTTACTAAAAGATAAAACAATTTAGTTTCGAAGTCGATTGGTGCATTACTAAATACTCATGAACTGGTTAATCATTATTAATTCAGAAGTGATAAATGTATGATTGAATTTAGCAAATTTTTCAATGAGTGAATGAAGAGAGAAACAGGAATGAAGAAGTCAGTCAAATGAATAATGTTCAACTTGTGGTGTAGGTATTCAGTTTAACTTCTATTAAGAATAATGATGATTATACGTAAATTGAAACGTGAGTAAAATGTTGGTAATACCGGTTATAAAGATACGATTTCAAACAGATTTTTTTAAACTTTATTGATCATAATTCTAATGTACTTTTAAACATGGTACGATTTGGAATCGACAGATTCCGAATAGAATTGATACCTTATTTAAATTCAAAGTTGTTACCAGCTAGAAGACGTTAAAATATAAGATGTTAAAATAAATTATACAAAATGACACGAAAATATTTCAAGTTTCGACTATTTGTAACTAGCAATTCCGAATTAGCACATGAAATATGACCACACTTCTAGCTCTCACACAAAGTTGTTTCTATACCTTATACGTTGGAGTTATTGATTAACTTCGATTATAATCGCGGCATCTAAAGTGTTGCAAGATCGCTGAAGGGGAAATAAATATTGCTATCGTTTAATGAAAACAAAAATTAAATAATTTTTTTTTTTATCAACCAATTAAATATTATTATAATCTAAAAAGTAATTATGTTAATGATCAATAAATATAATTCATTTAATAGTAATCAATAAAAAAAAAATTAATATTGATAATCAACCAGTACAATTAGATTTTTTTATAATCAGTGTAAATTATACTCGTAAGCAGATGTAATTACTGCAATTAATCACAAAGTAGACACATGTATAGTATGTACCTCTTGTATTAACACAATTATGAAAACTAATTCCAACACAAGTGCAGTATCGTCATACTGACCAGTAGCGCGATGACGGCGAGCAGGATGAGCAGCACGGCGTACCAGTGGCGCAGCACCCAGCGCTTGAAGCCGGCCAGGCTCTCGTCCGACAGCAGCAGCTTGCGCAGCGTGGCCAGCGGGCCCGACGGGTCCACCTCGCGGCAGCGTTGGAACACGTCGCAGTACCTACGCGAGTAGCATAGGGCAACTCTTAGCTCTGAGATCACCGGTGATAGACTTAAACAAGCTCTTTACAGTGAAATGAAACATGTGCTTCTTCGGTTATGAGAATTTCAATAATAACTGTCTTATAATACTGTTTTATCTGCACTGTGATAGTCCTATGTAAACGCATCGATTGATAAGCGTTTTTTTGTGGACTGTGTATATAATACTGCTACTATTATTATATCACTACGCCAGGTCCCTGATGTAGTACGCAGAGAGTACATAGTGAAAAGTTTATCATCTCTTTCTTTCTTTTTAAATATTGTGAATATTGTATAAGTTAGTATGAAGCAAAATAAAGTAAACGAAAAAATATATATGGTAGGTGGGGGTACCCGTTGTAGTCGTTGCAGGGCGTGCCGGGCTTGGCGTACATGTCGGGCACGTCGTAGGGCGGCGCGTTCCAGTGGAAGGAGGAGAGGCAGGCGCCGCCCGCGCGCCGGCAGCACAGCTCGCAGGCCGCGCGCGGGTCCGCGCCGCGCGCCGCGCACTGGCACGACTCCAGCCCGTACGCCAGGCAGATCGAGCCCGTGCACTCCTGCGCACCGCGCCCCGCACACACCTCGTACACTCCAACAGACGACACTCCGAGCATCGTTTCATCAATAAACGATCGCTTCATTATGGCAATAGGCTCACCACCTATTCCATGGGACTTAAACGTAACTTCGCAGATTACAGGCGTGATGTTACGTTTAATTGCGATACGAAATTTGAATGATCGCATATTTGCTCTTAAAAGCACTTCTGCAACATTGAGGTGTGTTCCAAATTGTTTAATTTCTTTTGATTGATTGATTTTACGATTTAATGTAACTAAACTAGCATTGACTGCATTTGAAATAACTGTTCTCATTCATAAAATACTGTTGACAATTTACCCACTAATTAGAAGAATTCTAATCAATTTGTCTTTACTTGACTACCTGATTTCAACAGTTTTTATATAATATTTCTTTACGGGTTCGATTGTAGACGTCCATTGGCGGTACCGACCATTGGTCATATTTGTCTACTTATTTTACTACTCTCTACAATCAAAAAGCATCATTTAGTAGGTGAACAGTTATTGGTCTATTTTTGATGTTCATTTTCGGCAGCGGTCGTTACTATTCGTTTTAATAAGAAAACATAATAAGTAAATGTGAATAATGCACGTACTCCCATGAAGCAGACGAGCTCCTTGTCGCAGCGCGTGCGGTTGGGCTTGTGGCGGCTGGCGGGGCAGGCGGCGCGCTTGCCGTCGCAGTGCGCGGCGTCGCGGCAGCCGTTGTCCGAGCGGCACTTGTCGCCGAACTTCAGCGTGCACGACGCCGTGCAGCACGGGCCCTAGCGACCGACCGCGGGTTCTCGTGTTAATAGATGCATGGTAGATACTTTTTTTTTGGGGTTGAGGGGAGGAGGTTCAAAAAACTTATTTACATATGTATGTAGGCTTTTGGATATTCAATAGCCCTACATTGTTTATCTTGATAAAAAATATATATATGAAGGTCAAAATGCTCACCTGACTAGGACTACAGACGCTGTGCTCAGTGAGCGTGCAGGGCTTGTAGTGCGGGCGCGCGGCCTGCGGGCGGCAGCACACGTCCGTGCACTCGGACGCCCAGCCGCAGTCGCACTCCTCGCCCTCCTCCACCACGCCGTTGCCGCAGATCGCTGGCTGGGGCTCTGCCAAAGGTAGTTTTCCAGTTTTTTCATAACTAAAATTTAACTTTTAAATAAAGTGAATAATCATTTTTTACAATATAAATTGTATTTTGTGAAATTTGAATTTTAAAAGTTACGTTTGTTGGATGATGATTGTATTGGTGTATAGCTAGTATTGGTTATCGGAACAAATGAATATGTAATTTAAAGCGCTCATAGTCTTTATGAATCGGTAAATGGCCGCGATATGTCAGATTAAGAAATTGCGGTGGTAATCGTTTCGTAGAAGAACCCTTGTAATGCTGTTTGTTTATGAGCGATGTCCTGCTTAACCACTATTAAATTTGCTTGACAATTTGAGAAATATTTATAGTATGTAATATTTAGTTATATATTATATATTTAAATTAGTGTGGTTTGAAAAATTATCACGTGTCACCAATCTTCTACGAAGTCCAATGATTTGGGTAACTTCTAATGACCATTACTTGAGTAATTACCTGAGTAACTTCCAATGACCATTACCTGAGTAATTTCCAATGACCATTATTTAAGTACTGTCCAATGACCACGTTTCCTATTACCTGTGAAGCAGCCTTTCGGAGAGCGTGCTTTGTTGTTCAGCACCGGGTCGATGGCCCGGAGGGAGCAGGGTGAGAATTTGTTGTTATTCTTGCGATCGCCGCTCGTCGCGCGCGCGAACATGATGTAGTTGCCGTCCTCGCCGAACGGAGTGCACACTTCCGGATCGTGCTGGAATAATATTGTTTAAAAATACACATTTATATCGTCAACAATTTAGGCTTAATGAAGTTCTTAGAAACAGTTTCATCACAATTTTGAATGTAATAACATTTATGGCTTATTATGCAGTGAGCTTTATCTGTACAGAATTTGTACGATAATTAAAAACTGATTAGCATTAATCATTTCCCAGGATATATACAATATGATATATTCGTTTTGTACTAGTCTGTCGGTAGCAATTTTAAATTGTCTTTAAGCATTTTCAAAACGCACCAAGGTTTAATAGCAACCGTCATCTGACATAATCGTGAACAAAGCAAGGCCCCGCTGATTTCTTGATACATATTTCAGAGTAAGATATGGTGTAGTGTGGGTGGCAATCAAAGCGCACGTAGTTTATATCAAATATGCATTGAAATCGTGGCGTGCAAGCTTGTAGCGACAAGGCGACACCTCAAGGGGGAAATTGCGAGCAAATATTCGTACAAGTTCGCCGACAATTCCCGGTGTTCGGTTAATGCTGAGTACTCACAGGTGAGCCGAAGTTGTGTCCAATCTCGTGAGCGAGCGTGACATGAGACACCGCCGGCGGCACATGCTTCCCGTAGTTTAGCAGAGTTACGATGCCTGTGTTCAGAGACTTCATGCTGCCGCGATAGTGCTGCCATTGTAACAAAAGAGTTGGCATAAATCAGCTAAGTCAACAAAATGACTGTATATTTCGGTATTAGTTGACAATTGTCGGTACATTTAATTGAAGTAATTACACCAATAGTACATTAAGTTGAAGTTATTGCAACAATTGTATATTAAGTATTAGTTATTGTAATTATTGTACATTTAGGATAAGTTAGTATCACTATTACTTGATTTATTGTAAGTTACTGGATTTATCACAACTGGATAATTCTACATTCTTACAAAAAATATGCTAAGAAATAGCGACGAATTTGTGACTTATTGGAATTATTACAGTTCTGCTTAAGATAGTAAATATCTTAATAAGATTGATAAATATCTAGGTATTCGTGGCACTAGTACGGTTGCTAAATCGGCCACTTAGATGCAATTGTTCAAAGATACATTTGCTTTTATAAATGGAAATATAATCAAAGAAAATTCGTTAGAGGTACTTATATCATTGAATTCTTTATATCACCGCGAAAATTGGGATTATCCAATAAAAATAGACAGACAAACGTGATAAATTCCATTGTTATCCCCCGCCTACTCACCCCGTTCTTTTCACAGACGCCTCCAGCATTTTTAAGATCTCCCGTCCACGCCAGTCCCAAGGTGCCCATCTCGAAATCTCTATAGGTGAACATGTAAGCCAGGCAGAAAGCATCGTAGTCCTCCTCTGAAATAACAAAATCTAATTATATCACATAATAATATTTGACATTGCCGTATAATTATCTATAACTCAAATATATATTGACTCTGTACAGAAGTTTTACAAATAGGTCAATACGGCAATTCAAGTCAAAATTAATTACCAGAAAAGAGCTCCAAGTATTTCTCAACTCCGTAATTGTTTGGAAATCGATAAGCGGGGTCTTTCAAAGCGTCCAAAGTGTGCACTTTTATTCTTTTGATCATAAATGTTATGTTATCCGGTTTTCCGTCCTGATTGAAATCTGAAAAATCATTTTGCCATATAAATAATTACGTTGTACACGTGAAACAGAAACGAGTCTTGTTTCTATAAGTGTATTATATAAAAATATGCGTGTCTAATGTATTATTATAACACGAGAACTCATGTGCGAGACAGCGTGTGTTATTTAATACTCACCTGTAACTTTATATATTGCGTTAACTTTTTGCACGTGACGCGTCATAACCTCTATACATGCTTCTTCTGATCCGTATCTTTGGAAAAACATATGATCCGCCTGCAAGTAGACCAGACAAGTTGTTTTTCTTGGATCCACTGTTGCCCTTTTGTTGACGTGTCGCCCGTCATCAGTGCCATTCGCGGACAACACCGTATAGCCCACCGGTTCCTTCTTAACGATGTCCTTGCTAACGGTCACTACGCCAGCTTTAGTTTTTATCACTTCGACGTGCGTCTTTGGCTTCGGTCTGGAATCTTCCGTATCGAGTCGCACTTTAGTAATCAGGTTGCTTTTATCGATTTTGGTTTTAGGTTTTCTCGTACTGAGCTTATCGAAGGGATCATTGTTACTAGTGTAAGGAACGTCTAAGTCTAAGGGTAAGTCGGGGTTTTTCTTTGGCTCGTCATCTTGCATTTCGTCTTCGGGAAGCCAACGCTTTTTCCGTCTGTTTACTTCGCCGCTCAAGTCTTCCGTGTAATTGTTGAAGGATATTTCTTTTACGTTTTGTTCGTCGGTATAATTAAAAAGTTCCCCTTTCGGTCTGAGAGTGCCTTTGATGTGAAGTAGGTGCGACGCGCAGGGCGGTGCGTCCTTGCCCTCGTGCGGATGTTCCACGTCCGACCTCCTGTAGATAACGCTGTGCATTGATGGATGGTCTACGTTATATCGGGACAACGGCTCCACGTAGTACTCCTCTGTGGACGTCCATATTGTTCCATCGAACAGGCCGTCAGCTGTAACAATGCCGTACACGTGCGACGAGTCGTCATCTGAAAACAGTATAATTTTTAATATCGGTGTTTAAATATTGTTAATTAAGCCTAAATGTATTACAATTTAGTAATAAATATATTTAAATATCTTGTATTATTTCGACAATAAATATTGTTTTTATGTCAAAGTAAAGTAAATTTTTATTGGCAACACTGTTAATATGACTTTACTGTGCCTACTGCATATTTCAACCGTCAACGCGGACTGACGGGCAAATAACGCAGTTAGGTATTTTAAGTCCATCCATTGCAACCTACCTTTAGGCTAAACTGTAAAGAATACATGAATACCTAGATGTTCAAAATTATTCTAATTTTGAGAATAATAATATCTCCGTAAGTAATATTTTCCATATCTTTGTAAATAATAAAGTTGTACTGTATAATAAGGTTCTACAAACTTATACTGTGATACAAAATTGTAATGTATAATGAGATTCTTGCGCAATGAAGTGAGGATGACGATTATCTTGAAATAAGCTTTTGAATCACAAACAACTAAAGAATGTTCAAATGAACGGCCAACGATATTTTATGCAAAGTAATTCGAGGTGCAAAGAGCTTCGGGGCCCCGAATGAATTAAAATCACAACTTGCAGTCGCAACGGGAGGGATGGCAACCGCTTATAAATAACTGTAATTACACCCCACTCTCCCCAGCGCTACCCCTTATTCATTTTATTGATAAAAAAACATTGACTAAGTGTCTGAGAGCTTTACAGAAAATTAGGTTTTTTCAGGACCAATTTCCATCCGCGAAGCCTTTGCGTTGAGCATAAAAGAATTCGGTGAGGTGGAGGCGCTTGAATAAAAATTTAAACAAATGAGCTTGAGTAAAGGGAATGTGTAATTTGACGAGGCATCCTTTCCCCCGATGGGTGTAACTTGGCTCGTAAGAAATATCTTTGTAAAATTACACGAAGAACAAGGGGTGAAATAAATTTCACATATATGTATGATTGATATGTTAATAGAGCTGTTCTTATTGGTATATTCAAACAAGGCAAATATTAGAAGGAAATTTTAAGTAATTCTTTATGGATTTTCATCAGTGACGATACGCACAGGAATTTAATATTGCTTCAATCAACAGATATCGGAGTGTCAGTTTTCTTTTTAATTTCCTTCCGTTGAATGTTGTTTACCGGAAAATATTATAAGACAAGATAAAACTACATTATATTTTTTCTTAATTTCGAAATGCAAAAGCACTGAGAGGCTGAGGTTATTTACCAATTTCGTTTATTGCATAAAATAATTGATTTAATTTTTTAATTTGTTGTTAACGCATATCTATTTACAAATTATTTAAAAGTAGCTTTCATTGTTCGTTACAAAGCACCAATCAATTTTCAATATAAATGACAGACGCACGTACATTGTGGGTTTGTTTGACGAATATACATAATGCGATTGAGGTGTCGTTTAAGTCGTTTTTATTAATTCGAAAAGATTGTAACTCGGGAGAAGCATACTCCATTAAACTCGCGAACTAATTTTATCAAAATTCACTTTGTCTCCGCCACACCAGATGGCTCGCACCTCGTAATTCCGTATTATTAAGTTAGTCACAGAACATGGAACTTTGTTCGGCTCGTGTTGAATTTATTGTTTCAACGTCTCGGATATGAGGGGTTAGCATACGCACAAACTCATTCTCTCGCGATGAGTGTAATCTGGAGCTTTGTGTTTCATTCGACACGTAAAATATTAATGGAATACTTTGTACATGGGAAACGTATATTACGACAATTCATATATCATGTATAGGACCGACTGAATTGTTTCTCGAGAAATTACAAGCGCGGCTGCTGATCAAGAGACCCTGTGTTCGATACTCGGGTGGCGTAAGGTCTTATTACTTTTTATACTTGAAATTATCAGTGGCGGCTCGAAACCTGGATTTGAGCCGACACAAGGCCATTTAATCCCAGAGTAGATACGAAGAGCGCCTGTGTTATGGTAACCAGATAGCCAAAGAACTATATAAATATCTACTTTTTCTGCGTCCTTTTATCATTACATTGTTGAGAAACGACTGTCATTATAGGTTGGCAGTATAAATATATACTTAAATACATATTTTTTATGCAATATATATATAAGAAATTTAGAAGCACAATAGGGAACAGTTTAATTTGCCTCGGCAACAAGCAATTACGACAACAACAAGATAAAGTCAAGAATGGCCACGTACGTGCGGCGCCATAAATCCTTCCGTTTGTAATTGTGTTTTTGAGAGCCCAGCGAATGGGCGAGAAAAAAATCTTATTTCGTCAGATTTATAACGGGAATTAAGGAAATCTTTTCTACATCAGAGACAGTTTATACGTTCAGTTCTTCAGATACTGTTCGTCTTACTGCCCTCCGTAGCGTGGAGCTACTGTAGGCAGTATCGCAAAGGAATTGGAGAAATTTTTGATCTGAATCTTTAAGAACAAATTGTTTAAAGAGAGATGTTACATTATCACAGATATTAAATACACTAGTTTCCTGTGCTTTTTTTACACCCAACACTCTCTTCATTTACGCAAGCTCTCTTCGGAAATATTAAATACTCATCCAACAGTCTAGAAATATTATAATATTTAACTTAAAGATATATTAGTTATTAACATATTTTCATTATTATTATCATTTAAACTATAACTATCATTACAGAAATCGAATTCGATAGCAGTCAATGTCAAATTATAGGTACATATTATGTCAATTAAGCAAAATCAATCAAATGATTTTATATGAATGATTTTTATTTCAATGAACTCCGCAATCAAAAGCATAACTCATAAACATTTTGTATAATAGCCGCAATGGTTTCGCGATAGATGATAATAGGTAAGAGGAAGTTCGATGGAGATTCGCATCAGGTATTAGGGAAGGTTGCATCGATTGGCACAAACGACCTACGTACGTGACGTGCTTCACTGACGCTCTCCGTGTCCAGGATTAGTGGTGCTCGAGCTACGTACGACCCTCGGCGCCAATAAACAATGCGTAACCGTTGTTCCAGTACGTACGAACTTTCTAGCAAATGTCACATGCTTTACAATTCAAGTACTAGTAGTTGTATGACTACATCGGTAGACGCATATGTTACATATGTAAACGCTAATGTAATTTATATACTGCAGCTTTTATATTCACCGTTTGTTTTACCGTAAATACTCAGATGTGCATCGGATGTAAACTTTACAATGAACACATTGAAGCGCATCGTACGTAAATATGAGATTTTTCCATTTGCATGTGAAAAGTTTAGTATGTATTGTACTTTAAACGTAATCAAAATCAAAATATTATTTGGATTTTTGATTTGAGTTTAAGTTTGATGTTACACGACATTTTTACGTTTAAGTAAATTTGTAAATTGAAAAGTTTTATTTCAAATAACGAACATACTTAACTATACGCATGGAAATGGAGTATAGAACAAGAGCAAGCATTAATCAAATTGTGGACAGATTAATGTATATTGATATAACCAGATATTAGCTGTGAAATGTGAT
>DWEE01000803.1:0-15285 GCA_018245755.1 Parelbella macleannani | reverse complement strand
GTGCATGTAATTTAAAAATTCTGATATTTTAGTTAATTTAGAACATTTCCAGACCTGATGAATGTAACTTCTAAATGATGTTTAATTTAAAAATACTATTATCAGTTGAGTTAATTATGTACATTTAGCAAAATTGCAACAACAATATTTATTTACAGATAGTAAATGATCTTAAAGAGCGGCTTCTTCACCGTAGACCATTTTCTCCTCCGCTAGAAAACACTGGGTTCACTTATGGCTTCAACACCAACTACCTCACCAGGGTTTTGGATTACTGGCAGAAGTATTATGACTTTAAACAAAGGGAAAGCTTCTTCAATAAATACAATCATTTTAAAACCAATATCCAAGGTTTGGATATACATTACATGCATGTAAAACCAAATGTTCCATCAGATATCCAGGTAAGTACACTTTAATAGAAATTGAAAATATAGATTGTGTGCAGACTGATTTCATTTTACTTTTTAAACATCATATTTAACCCATCATAAACTTTATCAAATGTATTTTTATTTGCTTTAAACTTTACTTTTTACTTAACAGGTAGTGCCGTTACTACTCCTGCATGGCTGGCCAGGTTCCATCAGGGAGTTCTATGAAATTATACCGAAACTGACCACACCTAATCCAAAATACAAATTTGTGTTTGAAGTGATTGCTCCCAGCTTACCTGGTTTTGGATTTTCACAGGTAACACCAATCATTTGATGATAATATATATGTAATCAAATATTATAT
The DNA here is from genome assembly GCA_018245755.1 of Parelbella macleannani. NCBI lineage: Eukaryota > Metazoa > Arthropoda > Insecta > Lepidoptera > Hesperiidae > Parelbella > Parelbella macleannani. Next base: position 14,544 of record DWEE01000803.1, on the reverse strand, counting down.
AAAAATGTTTTATTTGGTTTCTTTAAATAGATATTGCACCTAAAAGAAATCATAATTAATATGATAAAAATGTTGCATAATATTGTATATTGGGATATGGAGTATTTCAACTATTTCTGAATTAATATAAGTGCAAAGAGTGGCTGACCCATTCTAAAATTTATTAGTTGTTTGATGATATACAGAGCTAATAAGCTTTATATGCCAATATCCTATATTCGAAAGATAGATAACTATCTCAGGTCTCTAAATTAGACATCAAACTATGAATCTTTTTAAATGTTAACTTGAGCCAGGCCTCCCTAATAGCCACTACTATAATATTAATTCTATGCTATCCTATCTATATAGGGATTTTTTCCTTTATATAGATAAATTTAGTTGAGCTTAATAAAGATATAATTGAGAAACAAAATGAAAGGTGATATACTATTTGTCTTTGCAAATTATTTCAGGCTCCAACTCGACGGGGCATGGATGCATTAGCAATATCCATAGTCATAGTCAATTTGATGGATAGAATAGGCCACAAGCGCTATTACGTCCAGGGTGGTGACCTGGGACATGCTATTGGCAGCATTATGAGCACTGTATTCCCAGATAACATTCTAGGTTTCCACACAAACATGCCCGTTGTGTTCTACCCATTAGGCCTTTTGTATACTTTCCTAGGTAGGTGAAGTGTTTTTTCAGCAGCTTTTTAAATTTAAATAATGGCATTACCATCACACCCAATTACACCACATACCTATGATCTAAATACAGTGTTTTGACTTGAAAACATAAGGACATTATGGAGGACATCCAATTTAGGGTTGTATGCAGAAAACCAATTGGATGACATAATATGTCCACCTCACAGCATATGATATAGCTGCAGAAGTACATTGATATTCAATACTTACTTGAGCAGTTGTTTAAGTGTATAATTATAAAATGTTTAAAAATTTTGACTCCTTTCAGACTCCTTTTGGCCAAGTTCTATCCTAGAGCCAGAGTTACAGGACCGGATGTATCCTTTGTGTGAACAGTACATGAGGTTGCTGGAAGAAAGTGGTTACTTCCACCTCCAGGCTACAAAGCCGGACACCATAGGTATAGTTTTTTTTTATTCAGCATAGTAATCTACACAAGACTTCTTAGTTTAAAAAAGAAACTGTTAACCACTAATTTGTGAAAGAATATAGATATTTAAACACTGCATTCGGATTTAATATGACCATGAAACAGGAGAAATAAAATAAAAAATGACGGCTGTTTTGACCGCATCTGTGAATAACTACTTGCCTGTAGAATGGTAAAATGTATGACGTCGCACACGCTGACACATACCAGCGCAACGGTAATACTGGTGATGTGATGTCGCATACGCTGAGACATACGAGCTCAAACGGTTAATGTACATAAATGTTTGTGTTGCTGTTGGTGTGTTGAAATAAATAAAATAATAAGATTGTCCATCCCACATCAACTGACACTGCTGCCAAAATCCAAATACTTGTGCTATGTGGAAATTGAATCTGCATTCAGGGTCACTAACAACTATAGAGCAGCCTTATTTTTTCTATATCTACTCATTTATATGAAATTGCAATTACAGGTGTAGCACTAACAGATTCCCCAGCTGGCCTTGCAGCCTACATATTAGAGAAGTTTTCCACCTGGACGAATCCTGCCAACAGAAATGCCGGGGATGGCAATCTTCAGAATAAGTTTGCGTTGACACATCTCCTTGACAACGTAATGGTCTATTGGGCTACAAATACCATCACTTCTTCTATGAGATTGTATGCTGAAAGTGTGGGTAAAGATAAGGTCAATTTTGATTTGTAAGTATTTTTTTTTACATTACACTTACACAGCATCGTAAATTCTAGCACAATGTAGAATGATACGTTTTGTTACAATTATAATGTGACGCCAGGTCCCTTATGAGAAAGGCACAGAGTTTAGGGAGCTCAATATTTCTAACCTGGACCAACAATAACTAATAAACCCAACATAATAATAATACTAATCGACACATTTGTCATTCCACTGTTGTAATATGGATCTCATATTGAGAGGGTTAGGTTACCCAACATGCTACTTTTCATATATTCATCACACTCTTAATGTGTACCCACAGGTTTTTGTGATTTCTTACTTCCCCATCAGTCTCCATGTGATCTTCAGCACTGGCATTTATCAACTTTTACATTGTATATCTGTTTATCTGGTAAACAGCAAAAAATATTTAAATGATTTATAACCAAATCAACCATATATGAGTGTGAATACATATATGGTTGTTCACAACATGTATATTGTGTACTCGAGTTGGATTAACAGATATCATTAAGTATTAAGTTCGCCTGTTATAACACCTCTAATACTAAAGTGGTCGCAATAAGGATTTCAAATAAATTATCTTTACAGAATACCAACCAATGTACCAACTTGGGGTATAAAATTCAAATATGAACTAACATTCTCCTCTGACTTCATCCTCAAACATAAATACAAGAACTACTTGCAAACAACTGCAGTGGATGACGGTGGGCACTTTGCAGCAATGGAGAACCCGCAAATACTCGCCAATGATATCTTCGAAGCTGTTGATACCTTTATGGCATTTCATGGAAAGAAGTTAGTAAGAGGAGTATTTATTCAATATAAACTCATATAGATTACAGCACTTAATTTGAGGAGTAACAGTCGTTAGTATAATTCATTTCATAGTGGATATTAAACGTAACATCACGTCTGTAATCTCCGAAGGGGTCGGCAGAGGAGTGTAGTACACTCCCATGTTTTTGCCCAGTTACGTTACGTTCAAGTCACATGGAATAGGTGATGAGCCTATCGCGCTTGCAACCACTCGACTAACGAGTTGGTCACTAAAATAGGGGATATTAAGTAAATCTAATTGGTCTAGGCATACTGAGTGTTGCATCAGATGTACCTATGTACTGTCCTATAACAGAAATAGTGATAGGAGTTTTTATAAAATTGTCTTATTCGTTCTTTCAAATATTTTTTTTTACAACTGTTGCATCATAACAGTTATAACACGGTGATTACCTATAGATTATATCTTAACCTTCTCTAGGTACTTCTATAATAATTAGTTTTGTTTTCATTTATCGTTATTGATGATGGTCAACTTAAAAGATATATCAAATCTACCCAATGGTAGATTACAATCTATTAATTCGGATGTCAAGCCGAAAGCTCTACAGCCAATAATTTTGTTAATGGAAGACAGAGATTCTCTATAAAACAATATCTGTGCAACGTGCACATAGAATAGCTACGTGCCGCTCTTGAGCCGGCGTGGGCGGGACGCGGCTGCGTCGTGTGCTTTTACCAGTGACCAGCCACATTGTTAGTTCACTCACTGTTCTCGTCAGCGTAGTCACTAAAATATCCCAGTCGTAATTTCAATGGTTTCGTAATGGCCAGTTTTAAATTTTAATACAGAGTATATTTCGCCAATTAGACGCCGAATAATAATATTTGAACACATACTTATGTAACTATAATATTTTTCACTTAACAGCGAACCACAAGAACCGGCTTCCAGCAATAAAGAGAAAGAGAAAACAATATACGAATTTACTGTCACGGATAGAAACGGACGAAATGTAAAGCTCGATAAATACAAGGGGTATGTAGTGATCTTAGTGAATGTCGCATCGCAGTGTGGACTGACAGGTAAAAATTATCACCAGCTGAACGAACTGTATGAAAAATACGCAGTTCAAGGATTGAGAATACTGGCGTTCCCTTGTAATCAGTTTGGTGGTCAAGAACCTGGATCCCTTCAAGATATAGTCAATTTCACAAAGAGAAAAGGCGTTCAGTTTGATATATTTGAAAAGATAGAAGTGAATGGAGATAACGCTCATCCACTTTGGAAGTTTTTGAAGACCGCACAGAGTGGTACAATGGGAGATTTCATCAAGTGGAATTTCTCTAAATTTATTGTGGATAGAAATGGGGTGCCTGTCGAAAGGTTTGGGCCTAACGTTGATCCATTAGATCTGGAACCTTACTTAGCCAAATATTTGTAAGAATAACCTTTTTGTAAGGAGTTCGCATTTTAAGATACTTACATAATAAATATTTAATGTTCAAGTTGCTTTGAGTGTGATATTTTTATATTCTTATTATTCCCCTATCACGATATTTTAGTCTTTAGATATTCGGATATGTGTTAGTTTACATTTCGTAATTTCTTAATGGTTTAGTAAATTGGACATTGATTCAAACGAATCAAAATAGTACAATCATAATATATATCAGCAACTATTTACAATATTGTTTAAACCAGTGGTTTCCAAAGTTGTCTGGGCTACGACCCATCTAATACAAGTTCCCAAACTCGAGACCCAACTTTAGAAAATTTTATCGTTACCAATATGAATAAAGGACTTTTAAAATGACAAACATAGCATAAGTACAATTTTTTATTACTTAATTGAATAACTAAATCAAAAAGGCTATTTCAATGGTAAGAATGAAATTGTTTTGTTTCGCCATTACACTTTTGACATCAACTTCAACTCGAGTTACTTTTAATCGCAGTGAGTTTGATATATCCAATTTATTTCGGTATTTAGTTTCAATGTCCTACCATATTAGAAAATCCGGCCTCACATAGGTTTAAGGTAGTAGAGTAGGCTGAGGCGAAACGGATAATTTTTTTTTTGAGAACATGAAAATCATATTAAAGAACATATAAAACTTTTATTGGTAAAATGGCAATCCAGATCCGAGTAAAGAAATCTGTAATTAATATTTGGAGTTATATTGGTCATACAAGACGTAATAAACGATCTTTGAGCATCAACCTGGCTGAGATTCCAATACACATCAAACATTGTTTGCCTCTGATCCACAGTTATCTTTTCAGAACATTTGAGCCTACATTTATTACTAGTTGGTGGTTGAACAGAACGAGATGTGATTGCTTTATTTTTCTTGCTTATGTATGGTTTTCCAGCATTTCTCAGACTTTTAGCTTTATTCTGTTTCCAGCTTTTTCATTCCGTTTACGTTCCCTTCCCTTCTTCTTTTCTTCTTGTAGTGTAGTGTTTTCTCCGATTTTTTGATTTTGCGAAATTTCTGTTGTTGCAACTTCATTAATGTTTGTTTGCTCTGATTATTTTTCTCCGGTTACCTGAACTATGGTATCTTGTGTTTTGTTCTGTTCATCACTAAAGTCTGTTTTGAAACTATTACTGGAAGATCCTGAAGATGATGAGGATGAAGAAGACAGAAGACGAGGATCACCGAGATGATTTTGATTGACTAGGATATACTGGTATTTGCCTATACTACTTAGACGAAACTTTGTTATGTTGCATCTTGATCACTTAAATCAACATCGCTATTTTCAAATTTCGAATGTCTTCCTCGTTCCATGTGCAATCGTGGAAGACTGTGGTGTTATAAAGGTGATTCTCATTGCTAACTGAAGCCGATTCCAAAATTTCAAAATATTCCTGTACGTTAAGTAATGCTGATTTCCGGGCTTGTTTGCTATGTCAGCTAACATCTAAGGCAGGTGCGACAAATAAGGCCTAGCTAAGCGGCAATTAAAATAAATCAAAAACTATTTTAACGAATCAACAAATTTAATGAAATTAAACATTTATGTCAAATAATATCTTTTATAAACGAAAAACGGCAACTTCCGCCATTAACATAGTCTAAATTAAACCTTTTTAAAAACACTGTCTTTAGGCTTTATTAAACTATGGTAGTATAATAAGGCCTAAGACTGACCTAAAAAATTAAACAAAATAAACTTCTTATATTTGGTAAATGAGATCCATATAATAATAATAATGCGATAATCACAGTAAAGACTTAAAAATATGTTTTTTTTATTAGGTACAATCTGTACAGTGAAACTCATCATCATACTCTTCTGACAAACCAACGCACTCCTCGTGATACTATTTGCTACTATGTGGTGCTATATGCGGTACTATTTGCCTCTTGGTCCTGCTTATATGCGTGACAGTACCAACTCTCTCTATTTTCTTTAGTGCTCTCTGCTTTTCTGGTCTTTTTATCTATTTTATTTTTATCAAACAGATCTTTGGTGACTGGAGTTACTCTATAATTGATCGCCTTCTTTCTGGCTGTTAGTGTCTTTTGTAGGTGTACGTGGCAGCTTAGTGCGTGTTCAGCCGACCACGTTGTACGGCTCGAACTGACACCACTAGGTCGTCTTCAGACCACAATGCTCGCTTGGGGGGCATTGTAATCATAATTAGTCCCTAAACACTATAAATCAATTAAAAAAACAGTTGTAATTACATTCCTAACATTTTTAAAGTTATAAAATAAACAGTAAAATATTCACTTATTGATGCTAAAAAAGGAGGGTAATAAGGCATAAAGTCAAATTTTATAGGCCTTATTAACCACCGACCACTTTGTAAAGAAAATTCTAAAATAACATTCGGTCTAATTTATACTATTCCTCCAGAATCTCCTCCTCGAGAATATGATCTGCGAGTACTTTTTCCATATCTTCATTGAAGGTTGCCTTAAAACGATCAAGATTTATTCGGGTACTTTAATAATAACGACGAAGGGGGCGGCTTGCGGTACGTTAAAATGTTTAGATGCTAAAAGTCAACCCATCCTATTTTCTTTGACAGCTTTAATAGCCTTATCCATGTCTTCTTGTGACCAACTTTTTCGAGATGATGTTTGTTTGTAATTACCAGGCATCCTGTATTAAACCGAAAAATATTAGTATACGTTCCTTATTTTATAAAGGTAAGATGGTATAGTATGCTTTCTTACAACACACACGTCTAGTTTGTCTTCTTACCCAATGGATAGCGCAAGCTTTATTTAAAGTATCGTGACAAAAACTTTTGAGGTTAGAATGCGCTTTTACCTGGATTTGTATCATTTTATAGTCGTATTATACATTACAAATTAGTTTCAACTTGAAGATCCGTACCTTACGTATATTTTCACCACCAAACAAAAGAGTGAGCAAAGTTTTTGTCGTATCAAAATCACGAAAACTGATTAATTTTTCAATCCGCGCTTACTTACCACCATACTGAATTTAAAAATCAGCGATCCCTACAAACACAGTCTAAAACGTCACAGGATCATCTTTGGCGCGTATAGGTATTTAAATCAATATTATTGGTGTGTCATCTTATCCAACTATGTCATTTTAAGTACAACACAATTTACGATTTTAACAGCTGTATTTAGTACTGTTTTGAAATCATCAGGCAATGATTTGGAAACTAGTGCTTCTTTATGAAGGCTACAGTGTGTCCACAAAGCACAGGGACTTTGTTCAAGAATTCTTGTAACCACAACGCTATTTCCCCGCACCGTCATTACATATACCGACGCTTTTTCCACTGTATATCTTTTTCTTTTATATGGGAATCAATTACATTGAAAATTACCTCGGACGTTCCACGAGTAAACTAGCTTGCAAAACAACGTTTCTTCATGCACGTCTTCTTGCCATATATAACGCACAAAAACAATTAATTGAGATAGGCCTTGCACGTCAGTAGACTCATCTAGTTGCCGAGTATAATATTGACTACTAATTATTTTCAGAATTAATTCATGTCTGTCCATTCAGCCATTTCGTACATTAGGTTAGGATAGGACAGATTACTGTGCTGCACAAATATTTTAATTTCTTCCCCATTTAGACATTAACCAATATTATATTTTTACTACTCATATATCAGCGGGAAGCTGCTGGATTCGGAAGGCCCAAGACCGGATGGAGTGGCGCCGATTAGGTGAGGCCTATGTCCAGCAGTGGACATCAAGAGGCTGACGATGATGATGATATTAACGCACTTTGATATAATATCTCTTAACGTAATGAACAAAGATATTGAGTAAACAGGAACAATACATGTTTCCACAATTTCAAGGAATAAATAAAATAAAAGTATTCAAATATATAACCAAACAAATAATAGCTATATTATAGCAGTCGAAATTATTTTGTTGGTTTTATTTTTACCTCTCGCATGTATAATTATTAGACAATGTTTCTACTTTCCCTTTTAGCTGAAATAAATGAAACATAAAGTATTCAAAAAGTAAGCAGCTATTGAAAAACTGATAGAATATGCTATAAGAATATGTATTAAAAATCATTTGTATTTCTATCTACTAAATGAATTTTTAGTATGCATATATAAATATGTAATTATTCTAACATGTATTCAGTAGGTACATTAAACGGTTTGCCTTCCCAAACGAAGCTTGGAGAAATCTTGTAAAGTATTACGCGAACTGGACTCGCTCCACTGAAGCTCTGGTATCGCTGCAATCATCTATTTGAAAAAAAGCCGTATTTCCAATTTACTTGCCTCCGCACAAAAATCTAGTTTTCAATAATAATGGAACTAGTCGCATAGTTATTGCCTCGTTAATCGAGTAATTACAAGCACGACTGCTGATCGAGAAGTCCTGGGTTCGAACCCAGGGTCGGGTACTATTGAATTTTCTAATCTAGATTTTCCAGTGGAAATTTCTAGCAGTGGCTGGGAGTATGGACCTATACCCGGTATATGATATTAAGCTAACCTATCACATATGAAATGAAACGCAACTAGTGAAACATGCGAATGTACGAGGGTTACGGGCGTGATGTTTCGTTTTTGGAACTAGTCACAAGTATTTACAACACCTGCGTGCCCACGCCACACGTTTACCCTAAGGAGCATTATTAGCTTGAGAACTTGTAAAAAATTTTGTTATTTCGTTTACCAAAATTGGAATTTTTTATTTCAAGATGTTGTTACCTCTCTTATTGTTAGTTAAATTTGCATTTTTAACGGACACATCTTAAAAAATACTAAATTGGGTAAATGAAGAATTGAATTTAAAGTGTTACTCAGTTTGCAAAGATATACTGATCTTTCAAATATGGGAATTTATAATCTAGCTACTCAATAAATTTATCTACTATTTTGATGATGTTTAAAACACAAAATACACACATACAAAAAGTATAAGCACATTTTATGACTAACTTATACCTTGATAAACAACTCTGAACAAAATTGTAATAAATAATTACACTACATTCATACATCATAAAATTTATTATCAAATTGAATACTTACAAGTTTCTCCAATTTTCCAGCCCTTTTTTAAGTTATATTTCAAATAAATTGCATAAATATATTTTACTATAAGAATGAAATGATTTACTGTGTATAAAAAAATTATATTCAAATAGGTTGGTTTACCATGTGGTGGGTGGTAAAAATTTGTTTTTATTCTCCCACTATTGGGCGCTGGAAAATATGCATAATGTACATATTATTATAATAAAACATATTTCCAAAAAATCCTTTGCAATATAACAAAATTACAAATGTTTTATGTTACATACAACAACTGACAATTGTTCTATTCAAAACCAATAAGACAGGCTAAAGTACAATACTGATTTTAAAATCATTTATGTTCACCAAATACACAAAATAAAATATACAATTTACTTCAAATATTACTTTTACACTCATTGCTTACTCTAAATACAGTTATTATGAGTTTTTGACTTATCTTGTAAAGAATAGTGATTTAGAAAACATTAACACAAATAGCACAATAAGTATCAAAATCAGAACAAACACATTTAGATGTTTGTCTGTCCAGCTGAGTAAAAAATATGCTTGTGTATTCTTCGGCTGAAAGGCTTTAACCATCATTGTTTTACAAACTGTTGTGCAATTTTATCAACACAACAATTTGGATAGTGTTCAATAGATTTGGATTTAAAGAAAAGCCAAAAACTCCAAACATTCTTATCAGTAACTCAAAATACAAAATGCAAAAAACAGGATACCACTATAATAAGATTATGTTGTTTAGTTAAATATCAATAAATGTTGCATTACAATATTATTAAGAAAAAAGGGTTATATGCCATTGACAGCATCGAAATAATGGACTTTATGATATACTCCTTAGATTGCATTTTATATCTTCCATTACAATTCAACATCTTATAACATTACAAGGAAATAACTCAAGGAATATCCTTGATAACCTCAGCCAGCTGTTCCCTAGTGAACATGTGGAACATAGAACCAGGAGTCATGGTCACCACTTCCACATTATTCTCTGACAACTTCTCCTCCATCACCTGCTTAAGGATTGTCAGTGCAGACTTGATGGCTTCTTTCAGTGTCATTGACTTATGGTATACTTCCTGTATGCAAAAGTATTTTTTTAATAATCTTATAAACACATAAGTCTGTAATTATCACTCGGTTCTAAATAAGCAACTACAGACAACTTCATACTTTATTGCCACATGAGATTCGTGTTACCATTTGTACATTCCTCCTTAGTATTCTCAACTACAGACATGTCTAGAAATGTAACAAGCAATAAACAAAAATTTTATATAGTTTGTAGAAGAGTTTTATTTCTAAGCTATTATTTCTAATTTATTAATTAACATGTTCCCGCCAGCACAGGCCCCCAGGCCCGCACTAGACTCATCACTAAAATATTTCAGGCAAAGTATTGGCTGACCATTGCATTGTCCATAATGTCTTCTCTTATAATATTGTTATTGGCATAATCTCTGCCCTTTTGCTTGGACAAATTTTTGTAACATTCCTTGCAGCGATTACGGGACTCTCACAGATCTCTTATATGATTGAAGAACATGTTTATGTGACGGTATATGTCAGTATATTTGGTTTGTTCATTGGCCAAAAAATGATCAATAATAACTTCTCTAAATTGTAAAAAATAATATTTTAATGCCCCATCTTTTAAAAATATACCAAGCATTCATGAGGGAAGTTCAATATATTAACTTATCATCACTTTTCGGTACCATTAATTGATCTGATAAATGAACACCTTTTTTGCAATATTATCAAACACAGCATGAGGCTTTACTTGACCATTTCTTCCTTACAAAAATTTACACAGGTGATCCTTTGAGTAGGTTAACATGTAATCTGGTCTTTTGTCTATCCATTTCAGAAATATTTCATCACTATGATTTTCGAAACTAATCATTTCACTGCATTTATGTTTTTTTTTTGTCTACAGCAGTTGACATTTTGTTTATTTTTACAGTACCACAAAAAATGTATTGTTCTGTAGAAGTTCTTTATACAAAGAGACACATGTATAATAACTATCAATAAATAATATACAAACTTGAACAGACAATAATCACAAACTGCCATATAAAGTGCAACATTAATTAGAATGCCACCTTACAAAAAAAGAATGAAAATCGCCCCTAGCGTGAATGTGTTAAACTGCAGCTCTAGGCCCACCAGTCTCAATGCTATATTTAGAAATTATTAATTTTTTAATTCTAGGGTGTGCAGCTTTCTTCACAATGTTTTCCTTCACCGTTAGCAAGTGATATTTAAATTTAAAAAACACTTTTAGTAAAGAGGTACACACCACGGATTTGAACCCAGTACCCCTGGAGTGACAGGCTGAATTCTTAACCACTAGGCCTATCACTGCTTCTACTTGAACTATTACTTTTAAAATAATATAAAAACATTACCATGTAATAAAGTTCTAATAATATTTATTAGTTTTTTCTGTTGTAGTAACAATGCTTACCTTCAAGCTCTGCTGAGCTCCCTCACTGCCAGAACCAATAGCTTTTGCATCATACTGAACAAAAGTACCACTAGGGTCCATATGGAAGAGCTGCGGACCTTTCTCATCAATACCTAAAAGTTTTGCTAGTTTAACAAAATAAGCTTAATATATCACTTCATATTTTAATTAATTTAGTCCTTATATGAAACATATTATACCTAAACATGTATAATAGACTAAATGGGCTATGTAATAAACTTTACTTTATAAAGAAAATTTCTATGAAAATCTTTAAAGATGTCTCTAATGATAACATATAATATTTAAGTAATCAGTTATAGCTGTAATACCACATTACATACCAGCAAACATGACAGCCACTCCAAATGGTCGAGACATAGCTGTACCACTGTCATCATCACTATCCCCAAACTGTATGGCAAGGTTAGATACAGCCTGGGCACAAGACTCCACACTCATGCGTTCATTGTACACAAACCAATGGTTCTGGCACTCCACACGGGCCCGCTCTACTAATGTCCTGTTATAAGCAAACCAAACACAATTATTAGATAAATCATATTTTTAAATTCATTTCTGAAATTTTTATAGTGATGCATAAAATATTTCCATCTTATGTTTATGAAATTAGACTCTCTTTATATTTATGAAATCACATTGCCTGATAGGTTTGGTGGTTGCAAGCAAATCTATTGATCAAAGGGGTTGAATCACTGGGTTGAAGGCAAACAATTTTTAGGTTTTTCTAACTTGAAATTCCACAAGGTCCAAGATATCTTAATTTGTGTCCTATTGTGCCATAATGTATTTTATGATATAACAGATGGATTATGGGAGTGCAGTACACTTTAGTCCATGCCACTTTGGGGAAATACAGGCTTGATGATATGTCTGCAATGTTATGAAATTGTATGTGCTATGTACATATGTGTGTATGGCGTGAACGAGCAGCATCACTGTTACAATGATATAAAATTACCTAGAGTCTGCCATCAGTCCAGATACGGCGCAGGCAATGTGCCGGTCAACTTCAACGATCTTTTCGATCGTGGTCGGCTCCATCAGCGGAGAAGTGATTCTTTTCTCCACCGCCAACACAACTCCTTCAGACGTGCAAATACCTATAGCCGTGGAACCAAGTTTGATTGCTTCGATAGCATATTCGACTTGGAACAAACGACCCTCAGGACTGAATGTGTTGACACCACGGTCATATTCGGAACGAGTTAGAAACATCTGTAAAAAAAAAAACATGTAGATACCGCCGGTCAAAAAGGTTAGATGAAAATGCAAAAATTTGAAGACACGGTATCATGGATAGAATAAATATTTCAGTTATACGCACGATTACGTGTTGACGTAAGTTATCTTACACAATAGCTTCTTATTATTAAAATTAAGAGAAATTTTACAGTCGAAAGTGAGTAATCAAATTTGTAGTTGAATACAAAGAGCGACTCGACGATGACAATGTGACAGCAAGCAAATTTCGTTGTACAGCACAGATAAAAATATGAATATTTAAATAATATTTGTAACAGATAAAAGTTGCGTTTTTTATAGGACGCAATTTTATTTTTATAATGTGTAGGGAGAGCTAGTGTAGGCTTAAGTTCAAGTTTGTGGGGTCGCTACCCTTGTCCCCCCCCCCCCTCCGCCATTCTGGAAAAAGGGGTGCAAATGGTTTTCGATGGGCGAAGGGGTTTGATCAAAATCTCATGAAAGCTGACCAGGGGGATGGGTGGTCAAAAAATCTCTAAATTTACCTCACGTAATTAATGGACGCCCCCCTATTACGTTTATTTCAAACTGTTCGACCAACCTAAGCTTATAACCCTACATAGAAGTGTAAAATATTTCATAACCGTGGAAATTACTAGGTACATATTGCCGTGATCTAATGAAATGTTTTGTAATTATGTCGTCAATACATGGATTTTATTTATCACCTTGATTTTTCTGAACACGGCGAGATATTAACAAAATAAAAAAACAAAATTTTTACCGGTTGAATTTGCAATGCAATATAATCATTGTAGAGTTATAAACTTAGAGAGTAGGGTAAACCACCCGTTAATCAGCCCTGCTGGAATACTCAGCTGTTTAGAGATAAATTGCCTTATAATTATTACTGTTTAAAATGTTGTATGCTTTAATATTGATCTTTAGTTGAATCCTTGTACTGTGACTGGCAAACACTCAAGTTAATAAGCCAATTACCCCCAGAGTAATCGTAATATACCTATTCGTTGATTTGAACCACGACAAGCAATATTCTCTTAAGTGTACCATTTGCTATTTTTTTCGTAAGGAATCGAGTTTCATATATCGGTATGTATTTCTTTAAATTTCTACAAATTGTTGTATTTTGTTATGTTATTGAACTATAAAATAGTTTATTAAATATTAATATAAATACCAGCTTATAAAATGTTTTTATTTGAAAAAAACATTTAGTTTTTACTTTAGGTTTTACTTCTATATCCACATATCATAATTAGAAAGTCGAGTTCACAGTGATCAGTTGAACGAATACTTTCGAACGCAACGATTGTGTCCTGTGCTTTTTTGTGTAACTGAATATAAAAAATATGAATACCCCACCTATTCGTAAAAATAAAAGTGATTCGGTAATACATAACGGAGAAAGAAAAGTAATTTACAACGTTTGCACTTTAAACAGTGTGATTTAAATACGACTATGGACGTTTTAGTACAAAAAACAGCAACAGATACCAGTGAATATAGTGATTAAAATTTATTGTATGTTTAAATATATTAAATACTATTGACTTTGGTTAATCTTAATATCATATTTTATAAATCAATTAAACTTAATTTTAAAACATAATTTGTTTGTATTATAAACACCACGGTGAATACACCTTTACCCTGCAGTTGCACTGATGACTCACTGCATTC
>DWEE01000802.1:0-15285 GCA_018245755.1 Parelbella macleannani | reverse complement strand
GTATAACATTAAGAATCTTAGTATGAGAATAGGATTTATTTGTGCGATATTGGAAGCAAACTTTTAGTACTGAATTGATGCCTGTGAGTACTATATTGACTTAATTTAATGCAAATCTTATTATTTTATACGACTCAATTTTATTATACGACTATTAATGTCCATTATTCAGATAATTCTTTCGCGTGCTGAATATGTTGACTTCCTAAGAACAATCATAAATAGCTTTTTATTATCCCGTCCAAATAATATTTTTGTTAACCCACACCAAGCCATAATTATAACTCTCAACGAATATTACCAATAAAACGTCTTCAGAGTCATTCCTATAGCCCAAGGTTCAATTCAATCAACGGTCGGGAGAATATCAGCTCATTTAATTTCCGAAATTTCAGAAATAGATTTTGCTCGGCTCATCCTAAACCAACCTAACCCAACCCGACCCTTTGAGTCCACCAACGTAATCATATACAATAAGACCAGCAGGGATATTTGTTGTGGCGTGTATTGCTATAACTTAAGTTTTTTTATTCTATTTTTCATTCCTCTATGGATATTTTTTTCACTCTTTCTCTGTATACGTGGGTTCCTCTTCCAAGGGCACTTTAATAAAGTTCGCGCAACAGTCCCAAGCGGACACTGCTATTTGTCCAATGTACGAGTGACATTATTTTCTTTGGTAAAGTCACCAGTAATTTCACTTTACAAAAGTCAACACATTTCTGTTTCAATCAACGAAATTCAATATTGAACTTGAAGAGAACAGTGCTTCCGAAATCCGAACACATAAGGACCAATCAAAGTTTGCCACATGTTCTCACAATAACCAGTTTTCCTTCTAACGGACTTACCTGTCCTGTGGGAATCGTACCAGAAACCTTTTCCCCTGATTTAAATATCTGTGATTGGTGTTGTAAAAACTGGTTGTCTATACGTTTTCTTATACTTAATTTGCTCTTTATATGTACGTTCTTCATCTTCTGTTTAAGGCTTGCCTGACAGAAATAGCCATGTAAATAATAGGCCCATCTTTTGTGTTTTTATTGTATGTTATTTATACTTCCTGCTTTATACTACATAGTTTGCATAAGAACCAAGGTAGGACACTAGTTTTCATATATTATATGTAAAGAAGACTAGTTTACATAAATGTGTACTTTAGGATACTCCGGTAGCAGTACAAAGAAATATGTCGCACTTGTCTTTGTATCCAGTATTAATAGGGAATTTTGATGTTTAATTTTCGTTCATGATTTGAAATCTGAAATCTTACCAACGGATTATATTAGAAAAGTTCGACTTTTCTGACGTATTGGAAGACTAGAGTCAAATCAATTGAAAAAATGATTCCTGAAATTTATCGAGAATATTATTCCAGAAATTATTTGTCTTCGAATGAAGTTATAAGAATAAGTCTGTTACTATTCCTACAAATTGGGACGACTTATAATACGTGGTCTTGCCTTATATTCTCTTTTCCCGTGCGTATTTTATTTTAAAATGACATGGTAGAATTATTATTTCCTCGAATTGAAACGTATTCTCTTGACCGATTTTTTACCAGTTACATACATAGCAGCACCAGTCCTACATACCTACATGTTCAATTCTTTTTGTTTATCTTTTTCCCTTTGTCTGTTTCTATTACTGATAACGAGTAATAATCAAATTAAAGATAAATAATGTATACCGACAAGAAAATATATATTTGGTTCCTAAGTGACGGCAGTGTTTGTTGAACAAATAACTGTTATGTGGTATTTCTGTTCTTGCTCTTTAAAGTTTCATATAACAAAGTCATAATTGAAAGCACGTTTGAAGTACGTAAGGTTCAAGTCAGTGTACATTTTAACGGTTAGAAATTGAATTCGCGGTAGCAACGAGCAGCGACGTGGAATGATTATTAGAAGGCAAATTTCTCTTTGAAATCTGTAAATAAATTTAGAAAACAAATTATTTATTTGTGGTACTCTGCATTGCTTACTTTATGTCTACCGCGATATGAGAGATGTAGAGATTAACTAATATCCGAGCTATACGTTTTGTGCTAAAAGCAAAATGCGAGGCACTGTGTTTGTGAATCGTTTGACCATGTGCGTATTGAAAGGATTTGTCATTGCCATACACCGGGCACGGATCCAGACTCCTAGTCACTACTAGCAGTTCTAAATTAGAAAATTCCAATAGTACACGAACCGGTATTTGAACCCAAGATCTCCCGATCGCCAGTCGCGCTTACAACCACTCGACCAACGAGAAAGTCAAATATTATATATATTTGTACATATCTCCATAAGCCATGTGATGTTGAAAACGTAACAATCAAATCTTGATTTAAATACCAGGAGAGTGACGTTTCACGTAGAAGCTATAGAAATAGTATAGTACAGTATAGTAGTAAGTGTAGTTATAGAAAATATTTTAAAATGGTTCCGCAACGCTGGAATTCATCAATTCGATCTAGCCTTTTTAAATTCCGAATTTAATTCCATTTCCACCAACTGGCTAACTCGTGTAATACTCGTTGCGATAAAAAGAAAAGCCATTAACGCTTACATAAATGTGATGATGATTTTTAAAAGCTCAAAGCGAATGTAACGTATTAAATTCCATATGATATAGAAGCTTAATCTCTGCAAAGCTGTGTTAACAACTGTTACTTCCACGGCATTATTGGCTATTAAAAGTTTTGAGTTCATCGATATGTGTGATGACAGTATGGACAAAAAAGATTAGGGCTGAGCAGATTAAAAATATTGGTAAGCGTTCAATTCGTTATTAATATAGTTACAAATAGTATATGTAGGATTTGAATTTCAACTTCTTTTGTAGGTACCTAATATACTCGTGACAACCCTATCTCGCCCGCTTCACCGGGCAAAAGATTTAAGTGTCGAATTTTTATAATTAATGTTATTGATTTTATAGCTATACATCTGACTTACTTGCGCATTATTAATGTAAATTAAATAAATGTTGAAACAACTGATTGCCTCGTTGGACCAGCGATTGTTAGCGCTACTGCCGCCCGGGAGGTCCTGGGTCCCTGATCGGGTACTATTGGATTTTTCTAATTTAGAATTTTTAGCAATGACTCGGAGTCCGGATCTGTGCCCGGTGTATGGCAATAGGCGTACCACGTATTCCATGGGACGTGAAAACTTAAATATTGTTAGTGTATTACACTCTTATGCCTACCTCTTCGGGAATTATAAGCGTGATGTTATGAAATAAATCTAAAAAAATTCTATCGTCTGCGTGCTACATGTACTGCAGTCTAAAAACAGAATATTAAGCTGCTGTGCGAGGCTAATTGGATTATTCTAGTTTAAGCCAGTTTAAGGCGGATTTGCCCAGTTTGTTAGATTTTTGCTGTTATACGCGTTGATTGGCCGGTTAAAACGTTGCAACGTGACCGATATACATAGGTAATTCCAACTACACGTGAAGACTAATAACGTTCCTTTGTTAAGTAGAAACGCATTTCATTACGTTATTGGGTGTGACGTGTAGGTATAAAACTACTTGAAAGTCGTTAATAAAAGGCTGAAAAAAATTTACAGGAAGCATTACATTAGAAAAAAAAAAAAGTTTAATTTATTTTTGGTCCACATATTATTTATGTTTGTACCCGCTTCCCTTACGTTTGCTTTTCGATTTTATTATCGGGTTATTATCACAAAGACAGTTATTAAACTATAATAGCATTGAAGATGTTGTCTGCAGAAGGTAGCAGGCAGAAGCTGCATGTGACAAGCCGAGGACAGGGCGTGATGGCGCTCAATGGGGGAGGCGTAGACTCCAGCAGAAGACTGAGATGATGATGATGCAAAATATTGCCAATTAAGTCTATGAGAGGGACTTACATGTTTTGTTAATTCTCATATAGATGACTAAGTGGCACATTGGCTACTACAGCAAACAGTAAAAAATTCTGGATTCGATTCTAAGGGATTTCAAAGGAGCAAAATTCCGCTGAAGTTTTTTCTTGTCCGTTTGACCAAGCGATATTAATTCTCGATAAAATCCACATACCTTTGTCAGATCAGAGATGCTTCTTACGTATTGTACCTCACATCTCCAACGTGGGAGGCTACGTAATGTACCAAACAATGTAGTTCTTTTGAGTGTTTGTTCAAACAATACAATCTTCATTATGTATTACTTAGAATTTAGATATAGGAGACTTTAACATTAAAGTTAATTAGAAAGTACATGAAACAGTATGAAAAGACTGATGGAGAAAGTATTTGTTATAATGAACAATAAGCTATTCACAATAGCTTCTGATCAAAATATTAGGTCGAAGATAACAATGTTGTTGGTTATTATCTTTTATTTGAAAAAATTGAACAGGGAGAAATAATTAGTAGAGTTTGTATTAAGAAACATTTTATTAACGAATAAACTGGTAACGATTTTTATAATAGTAGTATTATCAAAGTTAATAGAATAATCTTATTATCATCATCATCATCTTCCCATCCTGTCAGAGGGACGTGTGCACTACGTTTGAAGAAATAATTTCTGGAGTGGAGATCACTGATGCAAATGTAATTTGTTTTTAACAGCATATTTCTTTTAAGTATACATATGTATCTGTCTGTAGTTTAATTTCATACTTTACTGTTTCTAAATTCACAAAATCAATACATAATATGATTTAAGTATTCATAATCATCATTGTCATCATCGTCGGCTTCCGGATGATGATTTATTATCTGTTGTAAAATGTCTATTTTCAGTAAAGAAGATTGATTTTCTTCTATAGTCTATGTGCAGCCTGACAAGTGTACCATCAGCTTGTCAAGCTAAAGTTGATTAACCATAATATTACATATTTATAAAAAAAACAATTCATTTAAATAATATGACGGCGTTGAACGATTTGCCCGACGTAGGATCCTTTTTCGGGATCGATTTGAAGACTGGTTCTATGATCGTCGCGGCTTTGGGCATTGTAAGTTATTATCGTTACACGACATTTTCATCATTTGTAAAGCTTTCTAACGTAATTAAAATTTCTTCATTATCAATGGGCCTAATTGGTAAAATTAATAGTGGTTTATAACAATTTTTCCACAAAGTTTCTCACCTTTGAAGGCGACCCAAGCAGACCAAGAGTAGTTTTTAATATTAGATAATTAGTAATTACATTTAGGAAACCTTAGGTTTTAATGTTTCTGACAAAATGTCTCGTGTTTAATTCCATCCGTTGAGCTGAAAGCTGTTGGAATTAACTCAAAGCTTATTTTAAATGCTGGAAAGATACATCGCCAGCAATGGGACCGTAGTGAACTATAATAAACTGTTAATACGTATATACTATATTTCGACTATATCATTTTTATAGAATGAGATGTTCTAAAATATTTATGAACATTTATATACTCACTTGAACCTTTTACCACATTGTTATAAAATCTCCACCAGTTTACATAATGGTTACAATATTTATTTAAATCATTTATTAGAATTCGTTCGTCTGCTGCTTCACGAATACTTTATGTTGCTACTTCAAAAGACTCCCCTAGATTATCATAATATTAAATTGCAGCTCTAGGCTTATCATGAGTTGTTTGTAATAAAATCGGGTGTAAACTATATCATCATGACTGCATTAAGCCAAAGTGCAATGTAATAGACGTGTCGTACAATTGGTAACATGTACAATACGTGTTAAACGTGCAGAGATTTTTCTGAAATGTGTTTCTTCTTATACGAAGGGTTGTAAGTTATAGGTTGGGTCGGGATTTGGAAGGCTGCATATCTCGACAGCGGGACGGGAATGGAAAGGACATAAAATGAATTTTGTTAGGTTATATTAGCTTGTACTTTACCCGTACCTATTTGATCTTTGCTACGTCAAGATAGGCTTACGTCATAGAACTGTATATAAATAGTCTAAATATATAAATAGTACTTACCTGATACACAAAGACATTGGGTATTGGTAACATTTTGACTCAATGAATCCAAGATATTCCCGTTTCAATATTAATATTTTAATTTTTTCACGGTTAATATCCACTAAAATTATACGAGTAGGTAAAATATAATAAAAGTAGTATAAAATTAATTTATAATTCTGTTATTTAAGACGTAAACATTTTAAATAAAGTTTGTTGTTTAGATTTCGCTTGTTATCTGTACAGTATTCAAAATATTTACAGGATAATAGTATTATGATAATAGAGAAATTGTGTAAAAATAATTCGGATTCCAAAGCGACGAAGGGGTTCCGGAAAATTTTGGGGGAAAGTGTACTTCTACTCAATTACCTTATATCACCTACGGACTATTTATTGTTATGGGTCTTATCCTCCGGGAAAATCTTGCCTTTTTGGCATAAAAATATCGTGCTCTTCTTTACAAATTGTGATTATCATCGGATCATTTCCGTTTACGAATACAAAGGAGACTAACTGTTGATTCTTGGCTGTAATTACGGTACCAGATAAAGAATGGACCCTTTGATGGTGTATTGTAAGAATTATTCATGACAATATTACGAATCATACAGTTTTATTACATATTGAAAGCAGGATCCTTATGGTAAGGTACTTGTTTAAGTACTGGGGTCGACCGTCGTGCACGGTATTCAATTTCAAAAAGGAAAATTTTATAGATATTCCTTGAGATCAATCGCACGTGTTGTTGTGATCGCAATTAGTTGGAATGTATAAGAATTTATGAAAAAAATTATCTTAATTAGGTTTAAACTTACTCAAACGTGATTACAATGCACTTTCAACGAAGGTTTCTAAACTGGTTATTGTACAAAATTAGAAAAAATAATCATGAATTGTTAAAGTATTGTTACAATCCTCGACATGTTTGTCTGTTACAGAGGGTTCCAAATTCGATTTAACGTCGACCCAAAAATAAGGCATTTATGTGTCCGGTAATATATTTTGTCGTTTTATTACCATTTGTATATTTGTGCCATCCATGAAATGTTCACATGATACTATGAATCCAAAACGTTATTAAAATTGGACCCAAATATTATTTTCACGTGTAGATTTTGAAATCGTAATGATTTATAAATTAAAAACAGTATTTACTCTGAACAGCGGTCAACTTTCCATTTATACTTCAAAATGTCTGGCAACGTGAGGAAAATTATTCATTTCCCCCAAGTGCTTGTATGGTCTCTTGTGGTAACTTTTAATTGTTCTTAAGTTGAGTATTGTTTCCAAAAATGTTGCGAAAGTTTCCAAAATGTGAGGTTTCTCTTCACGAACTCTCGTCACGTTTCATTATGAAGAAACTCTTTTTACGCTCGGTGAATGTCGGGCCACGTGCTCATTGCTCTAAACCACCCGAAAAGTCCTCGTGATGCTTATGCTAAGGTATTGTTCGCAATTTCTGCGCTTTAGGGAAACATTTTTATTATTTGCCTACTGGATATTTTTCAGAACAGGATTTTGTCTCATATCCTCTTCCGCCAGGAATTCGAAAGGTAAGCGCGTTTTGTGCTCTTAATGATACATTTATTCGTTGTCATTGTAGCAGGTTAGAACTATTTTGTTAAAATAGCGTATATAAGTAAATACAATTTTGAGATATTTTAAACTTATTACATTATTAAAAGTTTAGAGCCTATTTATGAAAGTTAAGAGCCTAATTATGAAAAAAAAAAACCACTAATAAATTACTAGCAATAACATATTTAAGTACACGACATTTTTACCATCCATGTGTATGTCTTATAGAATATAAGTCACATTTAGCCAGAGCAAAATTGTCATAGCTCCCTTTCGATAGTTCTTCTGTTCGAAGCACCATATTAATTACTTCGGATGAAAAATAATCCCAAAAACAATTATAAAGATCTAATCAAGAGACATAAAGTCTTAGTAGAAGTGCGTGTCCTTAAGGCACATACTCAGTACTTAGATGGTGCAATAACAGATACTATTATATTAAAGGCTTAGTTCATTGGTTTTATAATGATCGAAACACGCATAAGCTCCTTGTCCAATCTGATGGGATCGAATGGTAAAGATGAGATACGTATCAAATATCTATGCAAAAATTCATTTTTGTTTTTCATAGAAGCAACGACTTTCTTTATTCCTTCGAAGACTCTTAATCCTTTAACCCGCGCAAACCAGATTTGAGACTAATTTCTTACACTCCTTTTCAAAATATCGACATATCTCTTAATTATGTTAGCAATTGTATTAGATGTTACTGATTTGTAAATGTTTATATGTCAGTAAATTAGATTCTAGATAATTCTAGAAATCATTACAATACATTTATTTACCTGAACATCATAAATTATCATAATCTATTTTACTATTTGTTATATTGTCCTCAATTGAATCTAGGTTATACAATGTTTATATTTAATGTTTTGATATCGATATACATTCCATAATTGTGACGAATATACTTACGTTTGATTGAATCAATCTTCAGTTGAAACTAACAACATTATATCGTCGTCACTATAAGACAATTGAAGTTGATAAAATTAATCGATTCGCAAGTTGAAGCGGTAATGGGCTAGTCACATCTGTCGTAGAACCGATAGCCATTGGAGTAGACGTGTTCTGGAGTGGAGACAACATCTTGGCAAACGTAGCGTAGGACGCCTTCCCACTAGATGGAGTGGCGATATACTCAGTGTCTGGTGGTGATTGGAATTGAAGGGCTGAAAATCCAGCTCAGTAGCGTGCCATTAGAGAAGCTCATGACCACAAGTATTATTAGTAGATATTATTACACGTTTTCCTAAATTATTAACTGGAGTTTATGTCATTGGACCAGCGACCCCGTGTCGCTGCGTCAAAATCACACGAAATTATTTGAGTACTTGTCTGTGCAATTATTTCCAAGTACACTCGGGCCCTTACAACACGAAGTGCGAAGGTATTGTTATAATATATTTTACTTGAATAAAAAAGTGCTTGAATAAAAAATGCTCTGAAAATAGTTGCGGCAGATATCTGAGCAAACTGTAGAGGGTATTTTTATTACAACCCTTTTTACTCTATTCGCCCAGGCATAAAAAGGGTAACAAAATTTATCTTTTTGACTAACAATATCTAACTATTACCACTTTTAGATCCAACGTTTATAAAATATCCGATTTCGGGGTTGGTTTTACAAATCCTCTTATAGTTCAAATAAATTCCGATATCTTTGTAATAAAATATCATAATATGTTGTGTCCAATCAAAGTTTCGGTTTTGGTTTCGACTGAAACTAGAAGATCGGTCGAATACTCGGTTACGATGCCGATTTCGGATGAAAATGAGGTTTCTGTCGGTCACTAACAGATAGTTCCATTAATCTCTCCAATACTGCGTGTCTGCCTCGTTGGTCGAGTGGTTGCAAGCACTACTGCCGGTCGGGAGCTCCTGGTTCAAATCTCGGGTCGGGTGCTATGAGATTTTTCTAATTTAGAATTTCTAGTATGAACTCGGAGCCTGGCAATTGTGCCCGGTGTATGATAATAAGCTCACCACCTATTCCATGAGACTAAAACGTAACTGCTGAAACGTGGAAGTGTACTACACTCCTCTGCCTACCCTTTCGGGGATTAGAGGCGTGATATAACGTATCTCTAATACCTTCATGCTTATGTTTTTTAAAAAGTCTAATCAATCCTAGACAACAAGTTTGAGAAGTGTTTCTGGTTACAGAATATTTACACCATATTTAAATGACAAGACTTCACTTTAAGACCTCGTATTTTTGTATTCGTAAATTCAATAATTAATTAATTACTCTTCGATCTTTATATAAGCTACTTTTAAATTACCAAAACAAAAAACTTATGTCACTGGAAGTGTTAATACGATATTGGACATTATTTCACGGCTGTAATTGTGGAAGTCATTATAACACAACTTATTGTTAGTTTCATATTTTCATTGACTTTAAAAAAAGTCGTTCTGATCTTTTGCAGGTTCATCCAATGGCGTACGGCTGCTCCTTCTTCATTCGTATAAGCTACCTCCTCGTCACGATTTGGATCTTGGTAGCATTATATTTTTCAGCAAGCGTTGTCTTATTCGCCGGAGTAGTTAAGGTATACAATATGATTTTTTATTTTATTTTATGGGACTTAAACGTAAAAGAAATGTAAAAGAAAGAAACGGTGAAAGGTGGGGGTGTACTACACTCCTCTGCCCTATCGGAGATTACAGGCGTCTTTTTTCTTTTTTTTTTTTCGTCAAGAAAACTCAGGTCGAGTACCTATCGCCACGGGGCCGACGATCGGTTATGTCGGGCTCCAACCGACTAAAAACCTGACGGTGTTCCAACGCGCCACTACGCGGCGGAGCCACAGGAACGCTTGCGCACACTTCCGCGAAGATTACAGGCGTGATGTTTGGTTAATCATATCTTTCACTTTTGATTACGTTTAATTAAATTTTTAACGTCATGACTAGTAAACACGCCATTTGGTATTTCTACCGCTCGTTATTAAAACGTCTTTAATATGTTATTAAATTATTATCGATTTCTTGCTATTGATTGGCTAGGAGTATTTATATTGTGAAAAAAATTTATCGTTCACATATTAGTTTAGAGAAATCTAAAAAAAATATTAATCGTTGCACTTGTTTTATTAGCCATACAAAAATTGAGTTAAAATTAGATATACATACATTATAATTTGACAAATTCTTGAGTTTAATACTCAGACTGGCACATTATTATTCACTAAATAAATTTATACATATTTCATTAGTAGTTGGTATCTGGAAAACACGAACCCCGCCACTAAATCATATTACTAATTTGTTCAACTACAATGGGGTTATCGATACGCAATCCATTTTGCTTTTGAATATTACAAGAGAACTTAACATCACGCCTATATTTACCCAAAGGGTGTATCCAAAGGAGTGTAGCACTCCCACTTTTTACTTCTTTGGAAAAGAAAGTGACTGTATCGTCATTTACCGGGAATAAATCTAGGCTTCGAGTTACTACTGGGAATTTCAAATTAGAAAAACATAATACTTTGTCCGACCCCAGGGAACGAATCCAGGACTTCTTGCCTATTCAGTTATTCACCCTTGCAACCACTAATCATTTGAGCCGGTCAATATACAGTTAGATTTTATATACCTATTATGCATTCTAGAAGCGACATTTTCATTTCTCGGAGTAGCATCGCATTTAGGTATAATTTTAAATAGGAGAGGATAGAAGGATACTGATTGATATTTACTCATCAAATATATTCTAGTAATCCTCTTCTAGCAGCCCTGTTATTAAATCAACTAACTAACGATCATTGTAACAAATAATATTTATTAAACCAAGTCCCATTAATCGTCCTCCTACTGATATGTTCGAGACTGTTTACAAACGTGCTTGAATGAAAGCAGACTCTTATAAATAATATTTATTTGTTGCTTTGCTATGTTTTTCACTTCAATAACCCTTTGTAGTGCATTGATAATATTATTTAATATCTAAATGTTGATTGATTATTAGTTTATAAAGAAAAAGAGAAATCGTGGCCTATAGATTGTCACGATAAAATTGTAAAGCGTGAAATCGCTATATATTATTAGTTTGGGTCATCCTTCATTACAATTTTGTCATCATTGTTTATTAGGATGATCCTGTACTATGCTCGATCTGGATTTGGTACGCAGTAATCTTCGTATTTCTTATGCTGATGATGATGATGCTTCTAGCGCTGGTCTTCACGTCGCGGAAACAGAGGAGTCGGGTCTTCGTTGTTATACTTGGAATAGTTTGGTACATTCGTAAGTTTTGTTAACTATTGCAATTAAGTTAGATTAATGTACCAGTTTAATTCATTGCAAGCGATTAAATTGTTTGATTTACACGTTAGAATTGACTAGATTTATTCGTCTATGAGAAATATAGTGTTGTTCTAAATATTGCCTCCAAAGTAGGTACTACTTTTGGAGAATGTGTTCTTAGCTATTCCTTCAGCAGTTCCTTTGAAGGATGTACTGATTAATACATACATTTATGATTTTCAAAATTTCTTTAATACATCTGAAAGAAATACTGGATCACAGTATTTGATTATTATAAATATTATTGTTGACATAAGTGAGATAGAAGAAAGTTTTAGTCTTGATGCACACTTTATTACACTAAGGGATTTTTCGTGCCTTTGTAAAATACCCTACCAGTGGTTAACAAAGGAGCTGTTAAAGGATATGCTGAGAGGATGGTAACAAATACGGCACGGTGTATTCTAAAATATATTCCATTGATCTTTTCAGTGACAATCTACTTCATCTTAGTTGTGAACAGCCACCGCAAACAGCTCATCGGATCAAGTACATTAGAGGAGAGAATCCCGGAGCTGAATCAGTAAATATATTTGTATGACAAAAGAGACCCTTTTATTAAATATTTCACGTAAGAGCGTCGTATTCTTTGCACTATATTTTTAGAAGCGTTGAATATTTTTCAAAGGCCTGTCATTGTACTACGAGAAGGTTGCGTGCATCTGAATTTACAAAGGACTGGAATATTTTTGGTGGCGACACTTTGACGGGTCATGTTTTGAAATATTTTCTGTGTGAGCTCGGAAAAACAGCTCATACTCATAGCTGGTGCGGTGGCTTTGAGCTATACGTCAAAGTACTTTAACCCGATTACGTTCGGCTATTGGCGACGTAAACGCATGTGTGAAATTTTCATAAACGTGCCTCTACACAGCACTTCCGTCGATTGGTCACTGTCGGTATGGTTAACCAAAGATTATTAAAGCTATTAATAGGCCAAAAATATTACCACCTAGCTGTGAATTGCATCATTATTTAGCTACAGATACATATTTTCTAATGATAATTCTAGACCTTTAGGCAGATCTTATACAACCGAACGACGAAATCATACCACATGTCGTTCGATTGTTTTGTTGTACCTTCAAAGTCTGTAATTATGTAAGTTTCGTTGTAAGCGTTAAAAGTTCGTAACGTTTTTAATACATAATTTGCATTGCAGAGATACACATTTTAGTTAGCAGGCGAGATTATGATCATCTTTCGAGTCTTCTCCTTTTCTTTCAATTCCAGCCAAAATCCATAAACCACCAGAATTGTGTATAAAAGTATACCTGCAATGACAAAATATAGCATTTCAATAGTTGTATAGCTTAATATGAATAAATAATAAGCCTCTTCTATTATCTATTCCATCCATTTTTTTATATCATCCCTAAAAGTCAAATTTGGACTAAATTATTAATTAGCAGGCCCAGAACGAGTTTTTGTTAGTTGGGAGATCACTACTATTAAAAATTTATTCTTTTGGTATAGTTTGTTGGTTACATTAGCGAACGATGATTAACATCTGCCGACTTAAATACAAGTAAAATGTATGTAAAACCTTCAAACTTCGGAAGCTTTAAGTTCCAACCCCAACACATTTAGTTTTTCGCTTGTCAAGTAGAGCAGCTTTTTGCCACCGTTATATATCTAGCTAACATAAGTTAGCGATATAACTAAAATTTTCGTCTGAACCCTTACCTGTGGCAATTAACCCGAAGATTAAACACAGGATCCAAGCTATGGGATTTGTTTCCCTGCTATACATGCATATCAGGACTATCAGGAGACAGAAGGTCAGCGCTAACCACATACTAGTTATCACCACCCAACTTAAAACTATCGAGGCTTTGTTCTGTAATTGAAAGTGAAGTATTTGAAAAAAATACACATCTTTTCCGACTTTATTCATATGCCGGAAGTGTCAATTTATTGTTTGTAACTATTTGGGTTTTTAGAACGAGTATACTCAATTCGTTCACCTGAGGTCGTGTATTATTTATTGTATTTTGTTACATTTCTAGGCATTGCAATGCAATTTCATTGAATCATTTATAAAATCAATCTAAATTTAAAGTCATAAAAAAATTTCACATGTAATTGACCCGTTACATAATGGCTAACTCTTGGAACTAAAATATTATTCGGTTCATTCAGTACTCCCTAGCGTAAATCGAACCTTTGAACTAGAATGTACCGATGTGAAAGCGGTTATTATGGAAAACAATTTTGCTTTGCTATTGTGTATATTAACAAATAATGATATCTGGGAGCATTATTTTATATTCTCATTTCAGCGTTAATATCCGGTTCAACATTTGGATTTAGAACCGGTGTACATCATGCAGAAATCAACTTAAATTTGAATTTTGTATTTCTTTCCGTCGTCTAACTCTGCCCACCATGCGCACCGCTCTCGTCTTCGTCGCGACCGTACCTCGCTATTGCTTAATCATAATGAGTTCCTGATTTACTTCTGAGAGTTATAACTACATCAATAAAAATAAATACCATTTCTTACACATAAAACGCCATAAATCAACCAGATATGTATAGCGAGCATAATTAAGGAGTACACTATAGCTGTCACACTGAATCCATAGGCGTTTTTCCATACGTAGCGTGGACAGCTGATGCAGGAGTCGAGCATCAGGATCTGGATGAGCATTGCGATGCTGGATGCAATTGATATGCACTGGAATAATAATAAAATATTAATATTATGATCTAAGAATGAGACGAGACTGCCTCATTGGTCGAGTGATTGCAAAGCACGACTGCTGGTCGAGAACTCCTGGGTTCGAATCCCGAGTTGGATAGATACTATTGGATTTTCTAACTTAGATTTTCCGGGGAAACTCCTAGTATTGGCTCGGAATCTAGACCGGCTCGGCTAGATCTGCTCGGTGTATAGTAATAGACTATCTATTCCATGGGACGTAAACTTAACTGGTGAAACGTAGGAGTGTACTACACTTCCGTGTCTACCCCTTGGGGATTACAGGAGTGATGTTACATTATGATCTAGGAATTCTGTGACGCGAATAATAGAGTAATACCTTTGAAATCATCGTAATTTCACCTTAATTACCGTTTCGTATTGTTATTAACGTATTTGGCGCTAAAAACAATTTATACAAATAAACCGTCAGCTAACAATATCGTCAATCGATGTAAGGAACAATTTCTATATTGTTTGAGATTAAAAACATTCATGTTGTTTTGGTGTTTGTAAATGCTTCAATTTGTTTCATATTTTATCAGTTAATAATAGATGTACAGTATTATTAGTTATTTAATCACAAATATAAGTCAACTTACAATCATTAAAGCGCTGACACATAGTGTTCCAACATTCAGGGGATAGTAACAAAGAAACTTTTTAGGTACAATATTGTCTAGAAACATATTTTTTCACAAAATATGTATTTACAATAACCGTTGTCACGGTCACTATTGAGCCTACTGGATTGAATTGAAATATGACAGATAC
>DWEE01000801.1:0-15288 GCA_018245755.1 Parelbella macleannani | reverse complement strand
TCAAGATTAAATATCACCTGCTGTAAAGTTAAAGGAAAACGTCGTAAGGATATGTATAGGTTTGCTCAGAGTTTTCTGAGTGTTGTCTAAGGCATGTGTCTGCCAATCTGCAGTTAGCCAGAGTGGCAAATCGTAGCCTTACACGATAAGAGGTTTGAAGATGAAGATGATGCAAGTAGATGTCATATTACTTGTAACGTCTAAGTTGGTGTAGATTCTGCATCAAATTCCTTCGAAACGTCAACCTGGATTCATTCATCATTCCTTAGAGGATACGAATATCATTATCATCATCAAGCTGTGATGATGTTATGTCACACATACAAACCAGTTCAATCTCAGTTCCCCGGAGAATTCCTTCAAAAGCTTACAAATGCTTAAAAGTCATGACCTTAGCAATCGACTCCAAGTCATTGTTCACCATCAAAAATAAAAAATCCAACTACTATAACCTATATAAGAAGCACTCGAGAAAATATTCCTGGAAAGACATTAGCTCGGTCCATCAAAAATAAAATTTCGTTTTTATGACTGAAAAATTAAATTCTTTTTTAAATGTGACAAACAAAAACAGTAATAAAAGATAGTGGATTTAAAACTATTTTCCTGTCGTTCTTGCCCTATTACATTCCACAAAGATGTTTGCGTATTAATTTATGCTTATTAAAATGTATAAAACATACAAATAACCAGGCGTCCCACCTACATAACTAGTTTTATGTACCTATTATAAATATAATGAAAACTAAAACTTTAGTATCGCGGCGTTGTACACTCGCGTCGAGCGTGGTTATAAGTAAGAACTAATCGAGAGGAAAAGTCGTGTCGTATTTTGCACATCAGGGAGTATAGATGTCAGCCAACACGTACCTGACCAGCGTGGCTGACTATGGCTTTAACCCTTCTCATTCTGTGGGGAAATCCAAGTTCAACAGCGGCGCGATATATGGGTATATCCTGATATATCTTGATGCAATACGGTGTTCCCTGGTCTACAAATCAGAGCTTGCAGATCCAGTCCTACTCCTCTTCATTAGCCCAATTTTCAAATGGACACCGTTGTCCGTATGCTATTTCCATCATTTGTTTCTTTTACGATATTAAACATAAATAGGGTTATAAAGCCAATCATACCGTTTAAATTATTATCTTAGACTAATTAAATTTATATGCAACAATGAACTCTGCATATAGTAAATAACAGATTAGAATATAATAATATCGGTAGGTACGTTAAAGTTACAATTTTAAAATGCGTGAGTAAAACCGTGCCTGGACTTTCTGGATGCTTACGAGTCATAATACGGCCGTTTTACTGTGACAATGAAATAAAAATAAAATGAAAGATACTAAGCTATAGTCCAAGAGATGGTCGTAAAAGATGTGTGAACGTTTCATACACAGCCGTTCGCCTATTAAAACTATCTCCCCGCGGCGCGCTCTCAAAGCACGACGATTACAAGGTAACCACGCTAATGGCCGTAGTTTATTACAGAGATATTGAAAATGGAGATGTTCCACTGCGACCACGGTTCCCACAGACACCTGGACTTAAACAGAGATAACTGATGCATTGTTGACTGTTACTTATTATTCTTTACTACTTTTAACTTTGAACTTGTCAGCGGTTAATTATGTTTTTAACATACAGTTTAGTACGTGTGATATTTCAAAATGTCACTCCGCTGTTAAGAGAGCGAGAAGTGACAAACGTCATTAAACTGTATAACATGGATAAGAGAGAACGGAGTTTACTCACATTCATTTTACCATCACGTACACACATAAAACAAACGCAAACGATAAACGGTAAAATTAAAATGGTGACGGACTTCTGAGAAATAGAAACATGTATGACCAATGTTATGTATATATGTGTACCAAGTAGTGAATACAAATGTCTGTCATATTAAGTAATTGGGACTCAAATTAGGAGATTAATTGAAGGTTATAATTTTTACCAATCTCATGAGAAAAAACATAACAATATTAATTACAATAATTAAAGTGAGTTATGTTATGAAGTTGATGCAGATTACAGGTGATAATATGAGTAATAATATTAGGCTTCTTAATTCCTTATCTTTAGTGATTAAATTTACAACAACCAAATATTAACAAATTCAATTACATATATTAGTAAGTTTCTTTCAACGAAAATTACAGAAGACCAACTAAATGCATAAAGCCAAGAATAGGCAAACCTAGAAAAGGACGGAGACAGCATATACCGCGGCATATGCAACAGCAGCATATGCAAAAATTATACTGATTTTAAATTTAGATATTTGATAATACCCTAATATTAATATTCCCCTCAAGGGGGATGCCTACGTCCAGCTTTGGACTGAGATAGGCTGATGATGACGATATACGTAATATTTCTAATATATGGGTTGTAAGTACACAACGGTGACAGTGGCAATATAACGAGCCGGGGCGCAAAAAGCGCGGCGCACGACGGGAAGGGCCGGCGCGCCCTACGTGACGGCATACGGGTCTCCCTCCCTCCACGACGCCAGCTTTTTTACTGCAGCACAGGCTGTTGACTTACCATCGCTCTACTACGGTACGATAAACTCTGCTTACTAACAGCTTTTTACTAGTGTAGGCAATATTGTTTTGGTCTGACTGCCTACATGTGTGACCACTGTTGTATTTTGGTATCACTGACTACCTCTGACTTTTATATGTATGGAAATTTGTGGGAACCTTTTATAGTACACTTTATTAGTTATAAACATCATCAATATTTCGTCATCATTCAGCTGTGGAACACTGGTCTCTCGACAAGGTGAATAAGAAGAGATAAGACCACAATCTCCCATGTATATCTCAGTCACACAGGCATAACAAGGCATTATTGTGTACATAATGACTGCAAAGATATTTACAATATTATAGTATAGCTACTATTAGTTTGCTATAAAATAAAATTATAGCACAAATTAATTATTTATCTATGTTATATCTTTGTCTATAATAACCTTTAACTATTGTCATTCCAACAGGCATTAGTAAAGCAGCAAGTGAGCGCGCTCCAACGACCGATACGATCTAACAAGTCGTGGGCCAAGCACCACTTGTGGTCGCACCACGACAAAGACGTTATGTAAATATCGTAGATGGTATCACCGTGCGCCACTGACCGCCATTTCTCACGCTGATACGTAAAACGGTAACCAAATTCGAGGACGTGTTCGTAGTATCCGTAACTGGGGTAGGACTGTTTTACTAATGTTTTGTACCCATAACTATATGAAGAGAGTGATGAACGTAGAAGCAGTAATGTAGATCTATGAAGATAGAGGTATTTTGCATTTGGTGGCCACTACCTGCCCCGTAAGGGATCTGTCGTAATGATATTATAATATTTTGTTTAAACTACATTTACTTTAGAGACAACATCCAGCAGGGAACATTAGAGCACAGCAATGATAAGAATGATAATTCAAGTATAACATGATATTCCGTAGTTGTATAAAGAATTTTAAGCAAGTTTTCGCAAAAAATACTCTTGACGGAAGTGTCAGAAGTATTCAAATCCCTCTGACGTGTATGAAGAGAGCGATTAATGTAGAAAAGAAGGACACGTTTGTAAGAATATAAGTATTTAGCTTAAATAAATCTTGACATATCCAATAAACTACCTGGCGTGACATAGATAACATGACGCCTGTATTTCCTTGAAAGGAGAGGCAGAGAAGTGTAGGGTACTCCCACGTTACACTAGTTATGTTATACATGCATCCATAGAGTAGACGCTGAGGAATGTCGTCTCGTGGCGCGATAATATAATTATAATAATAACTTTCAAAAAACGTACAACACGAGCTGTCTGTGTGCAGCAGTATACTCAAAAGCTGGCGCCGCAACTTTACACCGCTCGCACTTGACTGCATCTGTCAATTTCATTAAATATCTCCACACACTACGCCCTGTCCGAGGAAACCGGCTCTCGGACTAATTCCGACATGGTATAACTTAGTCCATTGTAGTGTATATTATGTAGGTACATTATTATTTACTTAGCTCTACTCGTACATAGAGTCAAGTATAAAAAGTTATTGAAATATTTCGAACGACTCGACTTAGGGTGGCGTGTTCGTTGAAATGAGGTGAGTATATACCTACAAAGTGCAACTAGCAAGTTTTAAATGACGTGACTTTTTGGTTTACGAAACTCACTTCGTGCCATCTGCTGCGCTTATCGCATTAAAGCTTAACTCTGTTATTGTTTAATGGGATAGTATAACTTGCAGAAATTAACCAAGCACCTACTTATGTTGGCGTAATAGCGGGGTTCGGACGCGTAAAAGGGAGGGCGGTAGATATTGGTAGGCGGAGTCAGATGGTGAGGAAAGCGCTTTCCTCGCAAGTGCCAAGTTGACTTCGGCGTGTTGTACTGAATCACTAATCAAGCTAAGTTAGGTATTATGTGAAAAAAATGTTTTAAATACAAAACGCGCCTAAAACGTGGATGTCGAGCTAATGTCTAAGAAAGGCGTTTATTTTATTTTTAATATGGTAAGTTAAACACCGGGTCAGTTAAATTCCATTGTATCAGATTACTGAGATTGTTATCTAACGCGTAACAAATCAAAATTAATGGAGTATTATGGACATTCTATCAATATAAATTATATGTTTTCTTCGTTGATACCATTCGGGATTTTCTTCTTCGGTGACGAATTATTATCTAACTATTACGCCAGGTCGTTGCTGGGGTAGGCAGATGCACCGAGTTCCAAATTTTTCTAGTCTAAAAATTTGATCGTGCTTCTTCTCCGTTTATCACTCTCTTCATACACACGAGCTGGTTTTGGAGAATTTATTCTCTCCCTCAGGTGAATAATGTTGTAAAATTTCGTTCAGTAGACTTTACTTATATTAACCGGAACACGAAATTTAGAGATTATTCTGAAAATTATTCTTAAAAATGTTCAAATTTTCTAATAATTTCATGCCACGAATTATTTCCATTTTCATACCACGAATTATCTTTTTGAATTTACAAAGTAATTATACCTTATTTGTATGCAATTACTGTTCAGAGTTCAATGAAAGAATCTATGAAAATTCATGTTCCACATTAAGTTACTGTGAACTTATAGATATAAAAAGTCAAATTTTAAATTATTAAATCATAATACAAATATTAATTGAAAAAGGTGTACTAAAGATTTAAATAATAATTATTGTAAGCCACAGCCGTACAAAATTAAATTTATCAAATGGAATACACTTTATCTGAAGAAGTATACAAACAAAAGAATGTTATTCAAATCTAAAGTAAATTAGTCAAAATATGCAATTCGTAAATTAGTATTTGCTGTTTACATGCATAAAAAGTTTTCTTTTTCTTTCTTTCATTTACAAAGTATCATCTAAAGCAGTGCGTGCATGAATATACAATACGTTTATACTGTCTTTTCTTTTTCTTTCATTTATTCAAAAATTGCATTGTCGTATCCATTAAATATAGAGCTTTCCGAGCTCCTCGTGAGCCGTACGTGCGAGCACGTGCAGCACCAACGGTTTTAATATACGACTGATATGAAATTTGATCCCGCCTCGCTTAGCATTCACAGCGGGCAGGTGTCGCCCGCGGACTCACTGTTTTAGTCACGTACTTACTTATGTACGTACAACGGGCTCTTCTTTGTGGTTATACTAAATACTCATATACTTGAGAATGTAAGAGAAAATATATGATTACTATTTTGGTACTATGGAGAGCTGTGTCCAGCAGTGGACGCAAGTAGGCTGAAGATGATGATTTTGGTACTATAGTTTGTCACTGCATTGTTTTAGTAATTACAGATGATGTAATTAGATTGTGCATTGTGTTGTCTAAATTAATTTAAAATGATATTGAAAATATTTTATGATTTGCCTCCCTATGATTCATATATTCATCATCTGACTTTTGGTTGTCTAACCTGTACATATTATTACCATTTTTATTACGAGTTGTTAGTCATGTAGGTATGTGTACTAAACCATACCTACCGAGTTTCAATTCACATTCCTTACTGGTTGTTAGTTATGAAGATTGTATGTGTAACGGACTGTGCCAGTGAACAGACACCTGTCCCGTGACACGTACCCCGCTCAAAACAGTTCCCCGGCAACTTATGAACTACAGGTTGAAGTTAACTGGCATGTGTTTCTGGTTGATTTATATCTGTACACTTGTTTCATACCCCGTTGGCGCGTGGGAAGTTCGCGACGCAGAACACCTACGCGGAAGAAGTAAGAACAGCTTACACTAATTATTTGTAGCGGAGTGTAGTGTTAACGTTTTTGTGAAGGAAGTAGATACTAGGTTTAAATACGTTTAATAAAGTTTTATTGTTTCTTGATAAAATAGGCAATATAATGTCTTCTAAGGGAGTTAGGAGTCTTTGATATTGGCGTGCGTGTAATAAAGACTAGTATAGAACGTCTAGAGATATTTGAAAATCGGTGCTCTCTCCCTACCATATGAGGGTTCTGACGCTATTATAATAATGTTAGTAATAATAATGTACGTGGAGAATACAGAAGGTAGTAAGATAAATAAATCTCGAGTAGTGTTCTCCGCGAGCCACTCTTACGGTGCTGGCGGCGAGTGGTGAAATAACACTTCGCTTGTAAAAATATTTTGTTTTGAACGAGTCACGAGCGGGTGGGCGTGTGCGCGTATCGCGGCTGATCGGAATGGAACCCGGCGCCGCGCGAAGCACGCCGCGGCAACCGAGCGGTTAGCGCGCGCACACACTTTACTGTTTACCGGAAAAGCTTTCATATACGATTTCCAGTGGTGTATGTAAACGCATGGTTATATTCACACAGCACGGTTAAACCAGATACGGTAACATTGTTTAAACCCTGTATGTATAGTAAATCGTAAATATACGAATACCGATTCGGTCAAACCGTGTAAATGTACCCTACATTGTTAAGATCTTATGTAATAAACAGTATACGACTACCAATTCGGTAAAACCGCAATTGTGTGAATTGGCCCTTATAGTACTAAACGTTATTTTAACAATCTCCAGCTTGAATCGCACGTACTTTATGAGGGGCGGAGACTTTCATTACGAAAAACCACTTTAATCTGTATCAGTTATTAATCGAGGTGGTTTTGAGAGGGAACAATATGAAATATTAAACTGGGCCGCTACGGAAAGCTTATTGATAGGTTGTATAACAGTTGGCTGTAAATCGAATATTCTCATCATAACCCTGGATTGACAAGTATAGAATGCCATTAAGCATGATATCTATTCACTGCAACCCAATTCTAAGTTAAAAATTAGGAATAAGTAAATAAAAAAACATGAATTATTAACATGTTAAAATCAAATGACGACTAAAAATCTATAATATAATACAAGCAAATGATAAGGTTAATTTGACATAATGTTCTAAGATACTGTAAATAACAGATAATGCATTATAAATAACTACTGTTAATAAAGAGGTTCTAGGTTTAACCTCAGGTTGAGTTAAGTATTATTGCGGTTTTCTAACATGAAATTCCCAGTAATAGCACGGAGTTTAGATTCGTGTCTAGAGTATGGTAATGGGTTCATCCCCTATTCCATGGCTCATATAACATAGCTGGTGGCATGTACGTCCGTCTACCCCTTCGGGGAAATACGGGCGTGGTTTTGTCCAATTCAATTTTCTGTCCTCCCGGTTCAACGCTTGCTCCAGCAAGGCGTATATCCTAAACAGAAGAACACAATGTGTCGAAAAGCGCAGTCTCGCAGCCGAGACATTCGCAGCTATCACACAGAGTGCTGAGACAGCGCAATATGCTAATGGCTCTCTTTTGCTGCGATACGCAAATATCCATACACAGCAGCTTTCGGCATTTCGGGTTTGTTTTTAGGCAATTTCCTTCACGCTTTGAGGTAATTAACAGTGAAAGCGTCTCGTGACAAGCTTAAAGCATTTCAAAGAACCATACCAACCGGTCCCTGACGCGCATAATGAAAGCAAAGTCCCTGAAGCAAAGTAATTGTTATTTAGTAGCACCTTTCATGTAGGATTCTGCAGAGGAAATTATTATTCTAGTACTAGAAATAGTAAAATCAGTGGAGGCAGAAAATAGGGGCAAGTAATGCCATAGAGTGCGTTACTTATTTTTTTCACTGCGCAAGGTGAGACTGACGCACATTCTCGTGCCCTATATTTGGTTCATGCACTCCAATTGTTTAGAAACCAACCACAATTTAAGATAATTATAACATTTCGATACAACTCTCGCACGTCTGTCCAATCACAACTAAACATAGGTTAAAGTATTGTAGCCATACAACTAATAAATTTTAGCTTTTAACTTTCATACATTTTATACTATAACATACTCGTGAGTACAATTCTATTGCGAGTACAGAAAGAAAAGGAAATATATTTCTAAACTAGTC
Source organism: Parelbella macleannani (assembly GCA_018245755.1). Lineage (NCBI taxonomy): Eukaryota > Metazoa > Arthropoda > Insecta > Lepidoptera > Hesperiidae > Parelbella > Parelbella macleannani. The sequence continues at coordinate 6,865 of DWEE01000801.1, read as the reverse complement.
TTTTAGTACAACCGTCGATCGATCTCGCATTGAAGTCAAAATGTATATAGCTTCTTCAATTCTTCATAAAGCAGCAATGTCGCTTTTTTGCATGGAATTATAAATTGAAACTGGAAGAGATCGTCGGTGTTCAAATCCGTTGTACAAAAGCAGCTGATCCTTCCATGAACCGTGAAATAACGTGAATCGGATCCGGAGTGTGGGAACACAGCGCGATCAGTCGACCGCGTATCATTATTGAGGCGATAGACAATTTAGATTGCCCTGATTGCTTTTCCTTTCTGTAAGTCACTTGTATTACTTGAAAAAGATTGGTTATAATATGATTTTACAATCTTTAATTTCTTCTCATGACAACGAAGTTAAAGTGATTTTTTGTGCCTTGCACAGGAGTCCTAGAATAATTCCTTGACGAATCTCGATTTAATCAATAGTTGGAAAGTTTTTATCATTTTTATAGACCTTGTTTTACAGAAACAGATATAACCATGATTGGTGGAGAATCTAATAAAAAAATTACTTCATCTTAATTAAAATAGATATTAAAATACGCATCTATTGAATAAAACGCAATAGTCATTTCATTTCAAAATTCCGAGAACCCGCACCAGACTGTAAAAAGTAGAAATAAATCATGCACTAGTAAATGTGGGTTCTTTTTCAAAGAGCACGTGTTTTCTTTTTTGGTTGATAGTTATTAGAGTTGTTCACCGCAGAAGTCCTGCGGTTACGACCACTAATAAAACAGACTGATGAAATGAAAGTTGTGGGAAATGCCGGCTCGCCGCACCTATTACTGAATCATTTTTGTTATTATATGTAATGCATTCTGTGAAAAGATATTTGATACTATGTCGTAACGTGCTACGAATAATATAAAACACAATCATATCTCAGGACGCTGCAATGTATCAGCGACTAGCTCGCATGTCGGTGACACACATTTCCGTACGGCGAGAATATGGACAGTTGGGACAATAAGTAATCTATAGAATAATATCTATAGATTAAAATCTATAGATATTATTCTATAGAAATTGGAAATTGATTACTGCTGTAAAATAAATACTGAATAATATTATAAAATTGTCCTGTCTATTTTAATTCCCAAGAAATGATTGTATGAGTACAAAAGTGAAATAAGTGTATGTACTTAAGCCGGAATTCATAAGTAAATCAAGATAATACGAGGGACGCAAGCTGCCTGTAGGTAGAGTCATTAATAGTGCTACTAGTGCAGTAAAAAATGAAAGGCAATTACACGAAGCAGAAAGACTATCCTTAAAAGTGCACGATCTTAAATCGGCATTAATGTTTACTGAGGGAATGAGTCAAGATTACTTGGAATAATCATAAGTATATAGCACTGTGCATTTAACTTGAAGCGTCGAAGACACCGTGAAGAATGATCATTCAAAAAGTGAATGCTGATTCTAAAAGGACTGCATTTAGTTTAAAAAAAAAACAAATCTGTATTTCCCTAAAGGGGTTGGCAGATGAGTTTAGTACACTCCTACTATATGCCAGTTATATTATGCGTCCCACCCTGGGACCATCATCCAGGTGTTGACCCCATTAACATACACCCGGCACTAATTCAGATTCAGCACAAAAAAAAAACAAAATACTACTTGGCTCGATCTAGGGATCGAACCTAGCAACTATTTGATCTGCAGTCGTGCTAGCAACTATTCGACCAAAGACGAGGCAAGTATTAGATATTTTGTTTCGGAATGTGGAATATAAGGGCACCAAATCACGCGGCTTCGTCGTCCACAATATCCAACCTGGTCACGTTCATAGTATGACTCATTCTGCAGATGACGTATGAAAGAACCGTCTTAGCTGATACGTCTAAATCTTTCCTCAACAAAACTAGGAGCATACAGATGCAACATTATTTCTTTAAAACCGATTAGTTTAAGCTCAGACCAGCGTTCGTTTAACATGAGAACCATGAAAGTAGAACCATGTCAGGTTTTAAGAACAGAGACCTTATTACCTACGCAATAAGAAACGTGCCGTTATCATATAGGTTTAGTAATTGAATATAAATATTAATATACAGTCACAATATTAATGAGATAATGTTTGTCTAGAAAAACATGCCGTAGATTTATTCTGTGTAAAACCACTCTCGCGAACGAGTAAGTGGACTACATTGTAAGCTGCCAAGTTCGAGTAAGGAAAGCTCACGAGCCTCGAAGCCGTGGAAAAACTTAATCGGTCGAACCAGTCAATGGAAACAAAAACCAGGAACCAGATAAACTGGTGACAGTTACATGATGTCATTAACATTTTGTTCTTGTGACACATACTGAAGTTTTCGGGTTGCGCAATATAAGCCTTTGTAAGCCTAATGTGGGTACATTTCTAGCCTTTATATTTTCACTTTTTTATGTACATTTTTCATGCAAATAATTAAGTTCGATTTAAATATTCTTGGTATATTCAGCATTCATAGCTTTACCATTTACAATTTTAGTAGTTACAAGTTATAACTTCATGAATGTTCCGCATGTCAGGTAATCACAATGACGTTACGTACTTGCTGCTCTCTACCTACCCCGTAACGGGTCTAGCGTGATGATACAATAATAATACACTACTACACAGTGTACAATATTAATTTTGTTGGAAAATATGAGACTATTATTCCACAATGTTATTGCTTGATCAATAATGCAATTATTTGATCTGTCAGCAATAAACTCACCCTTTATTCCATGGAACGTATAACATAACTGGTAAAATGTGGTACTCATTGTATTTCTCCAACAGGAGTACCTCTGCCTACACCTTCTGGGAATACAAGCGTAATGTCTTGTACATACATATATTTAATCTATGGCTATCGCATTTGTCAAGCGCCAGACACGGACATACGTTGGTATCCGCCGACACATGGCTCTACTTCGTGCTCGCATCTCGTCGCGACCAGTCCGAGATATGATAATGCAACATTAGCACTCAATACGCTTCGTTTTGTATTTTTTTCCACTTCAGCGCCCTCTGTGACTTCAGATACATCAGTCAGACGTCGTGCTTTTATGTATCACCAAGTTTTATTAGAAATGCAATTGCACAGTAGGTACTATGTTTCTGAGGAACTAAAGGAGTTTTATTCATTTTAGCGTAAAACGAAACCGTTTATATTTATATGTACTTGTATGATGAGTGCCCGGTGTATGGCAATAGGCTCACTACCTATTCCATGGGACTTAAACGTAACTGTTGAAATGTGGGGATGAGCTACACCCCTTTGCTTACCCCTTCGGGGATTACAGGCGTGATGTTACGTTACTTGTATGATTGACTGCCTCGTTGGTCTAGTCGTTACAGGTGCAACTGCTCAGCAAAAGGTCCTAGGTTAAATCCCGTTATGAGGTCATTAATAGGTTTGACTAATTTGAAATTACCAATAGTAGCTCGCAATCCGAATTTTCGCTCCATTTGTGGCAATGGATTCACTCCCTTTCCGTGAATCGTATATGTAACTCCTGAAATATGGATATACCTACTACACTTCTCTACCTATCCTTTCAGTAAATACAAGCGTGATGCTATATTACGTTATTTATCAGTGGTCTAGATACCATAGCACACGCTCTGCCTAGTTTGAGATTAATATATTAATATTAATTTGATCGACTACAATCGTATAAAAGTATCTCCTAAAAAATGATTTGTAATTAATTAGTAATAATCAAAACACGTTAAATGATTGATTGCAAAATATACATACATCGACGGTATTTATGGGTTTCACTCTTGATTGAGTCCCTCACAGGAATTCTAAGCATTGCGTTAAATGGGTAGTTCAGTCGTACTCAGAACTTTAGAACTCGTAATGCTATCTGGATAGTCAACAATGCTTAAATTCTCGTCACACACCACAGGAATGTACAGCATACAGTGTTCGTGTCCCCTCGCAGGTTGTTTGAACCAGTGTTGGTGGTAATGAGCAAAAAATGATATCTATACAACACGCAGAAATCAACTTGGCTCTTGCTAGGAATGCATTTCCCTCCCACCGTCTGACTCCGCCTACCAATGCCTACCGCTGTCGCCGTTGACGAGTTCGTACTTCGCTATTAAATTATCTTAGCGAGGTACGTTGTTAACTTCAGCGAGTTATAGTGTCTGTTTATAGAGCGTTCGCGCTCTCAGCGGGCTCAGAGCGCTCTGGATGAGACATTAGTTCCATTAGCGTCACAACGCCAATAATTGCTCTAATAAATGATCGATCGCCGATATTGAAGCTCGCTTTTAATGAATACACCGTTTAGCTTTAATTGTTTGAGTATGTTGTACGCTTTTTTATTTTGCATACCCCAGCGTAATTGTGGGTAAAAATGTCACAGTCGCGCTGAGAGATGACGATTTGTGTTTGTGCACGACGTGACTTTTTCAACTGGCTTGAAATCGTTATATGACTTATGATATTTATGAAATTGAGACATAAACATATTTTTTCTCATGCCGAGAGTGTTGAGCAGTTAGGCATGCTGTTTATTGGATACGAGTTTTAATATAAAAAATCTCCGCACATATTGTGCGTTTTTATTATTAATAAAAGTAATATTTGAATTCAATAAGTTAATTGATATAGAACAATTTATATCTGCACTTCATGAACAAACCCTACATCCAAAATAAACATTTTCAGAACCCCCTTTTTACGTTATACAATGTATGCATTTTAAATACATCACTATGTACTGTGCGTGGTTTTTTTATTTTCGCACTGCAATTGAAATATTGACATAGAAGAACTTATGCGTAAGCTTCATGAAGAAATATAACATCCAAAATGGAGTATTTCTGATCTATTTTACTGTCCTATCCAGTCATTCCCGTCCGCGTTGCGTCAGTTGATCAGTCGATGTTATCGCAGTATCAGACTCGACACCTCGCCTACGCGCGCTCACTGAGGCCCTTTCTCGAACCAGATTACCATACATCCACTTATATCGGTGTGACAGTGTTTGTGGAAGCACATAATTTGATATCATAGATTTTTGAATTGCAAATATTCCATTCTGGAACGTAAACGTAACTAGTGAAACGTGGTGTACTACACTCCTCTGCCTAGCGCTGCAGAGAAATTCACGCGTGATGTTATTTCTCGTTTATATGAGAAGTTTATATTACAGATTCTGTTTAATATTGAAAAGTACATAATATTATCTGGGAATTATTTAATTTTTCTATTTCTTGTTTTTCTTAATTTTATACAGTTTCTTGTTCTTTTTCTAATTATAAAATTTCATGTCATATTTTTAGGGACTGGTCAAAGATTCGTATTGGCAGCTAAATGTTGCAATAATAAAGATAGGGGTCTTAAATGACGACATTTACCGCTATACCTTAACTACAAGTCAACATCGATGGAAAGGAGATGGAAGAAGAACGAATGACTTGATGTGAGTGGAAGTATTCCAAATACACTCAACGGAGTCGCGCAGTCGCGCTTTCAACCATTCGACCAACAAGACGGTCACGTATCTACTGCATCTGTTACGGATTCACGTCAAAACTGCAAAAGCGATTGTGTTAAATGTATTTACCTATGTCTGTAATTTATATCTCTTAATTAGTACCATAGACTATAAAAAAGATACAGCTGTTTAACTCATTTATTTTCAGTTAATCCATGGTTGATCGAAATGATACAGAAAAAATAATTTAGTTTTCGCGCCAATACCGTCGCTTGTACGAACTAGAAATATAACAAACATAGCCAAATGTATGTATTATTGAAAAACGCAACACAAAAATATTCAAAAAAAATCCTTTGCTGCTGAAATGTGACCCCGACGTGATTTGAACACGCAACCTTCTGATCTGGAGTCAGACGCGCTACCGTTGCGCCACGGAGTCGACAGCGGCTGCCGCTCAATCTGCGCTCCGCTCGCGCGGCGCCTGGTGCCCGCTGTTGCTGCGATTCTTTGTTTATGCAGTATTTACTGGTAAATACCACTCATTCGATAATGATGGAAGGTCGTACGTAATACATTATATTTTTAAAATGGAACGCCATCGCGGTTCTTATGTTAAATAGTACTGCTACTCGTATAAATCTTTCCTGTGTGCCGCTGTTTGCCAATAGACTGCTGTATGTCTGACATTGACAGTGGAAATGTTTATAACGCATGTTTTATTTTAGTCAATTTAAAATATTAATATTAGCTAATTTGAGAAGGTTCTACCATCCGATTTAGATTTTCATTTGTTTGTTCTTCAAGTAATAATCGGTCAGATACTGGTTGTTGTCGGAGTCAAAAGTCTCCAAAATTAGTGTGTGTGAGTGAAGAGAGTGATTTATTTAGAAGTACGTCAGGTTTGTAAAGATAGCAATATCTGCCAACTAGTTAGTGCCTTCTGCCTACTCTATAATGGATCTGGCGTGACGATATAATTATAATATTAACGCCGGTAGCAATTTCACTAATATTAAAATGTATATCGTGTTAGTGTTTGCTACTACATGGTAATTAAAAAGTATGTAAATAAACTTAGAACACGCAGCAATTTACTTGGCACTTGCAAGAAGTGTGCTTTTCCTTCCGCTGTCTGACTCCGCCTACCAACTCCTATCGCTCTGGTCTTCGACGCGTCAGTATGGAGATTAGCTATCGTTATACGCGCATGTGAGATGTTTTCACACTTAAATATGATAAAAGTAAGGAAACGTTTTGGAAACGAAGTGGCCAGTTAACTTCTGCGGGTTATATCAAACGGTCGGCGGTCGCGGCCGGCGGCGTGGACCGGCTCGCTCTTAGTGTCACAGCTAAATGATTTATCGCTCGTCGGCAGCACTGACTCTATCCGTCTCTGCTGCTGCTGTAAAACCAGTAAAACA
>DWEE01000800.1:0-15289 GCA_018245755.1 Parelbella macleannani | reverse complement strand
TTATTTAATACATAATTTAGAGTCATACTGGCAAAATATTTATGACGTAGAGGACATGACGGCAAGCACCGATGATGTTATATTGACGCACGCCGGAAGTATTACGAGACAAAATTCAAAAATATTAGCGGACAAAAATTGTATTATAGAAGTCAGTGAAATCATCGAGGTTAATATGTATAAGTATGCAGACATTTATAAAGGTAACCTAATTCTGCACAAGGCCAACATGCAGAACGGTGTTGAGGTCTTAATAGAGACCTGGTATAAGCCCAGGAAACATTTAGAATATAATATAGAAAATGAAATTGTTGATTATGTGAAGATTTTCAAAGTGAGCTCGGAATACGATCAGAAGGAAATGAGCTTTCGAAACATGGCTAACATTTTAGGACCTTTCTCGGAGCCAGTATTATTATATCAGTTCCTTCCGCAGGTTGATAAGCAAAGTGTAAATTTTACTGTAATATGGTTAGACCCGGCAGGGAAGGTGGCAGATGTTATTTCTATTTACAAAGATGAAAATAACCTGACCAGTTTTATAAAACCCAATATCAAGAGTCCTCTCTTACCTGGCATTTGGAAGGTGGGACTTTTTGAACAATCCAGAACGATAGCAGTCACCAAATTTTTAATAACACCTTTAGAGTATTTTTCGGGAAAAGAAGTTTCTCATCAAGAAGTTAGTCTTATTCATAGTGGATCTCAAACGTCATATAAAAATATAACATATGTTAAACCTAATGCATTTTTACCTAGTCAAGAAGATTTCTTATTGCTGCAAGAAATATCCAACTCCAATACAAAAAGAATAAGTCATGACCTAACAGAATGGATAGATAGTTTAATTAGAGACTTTTATGACATTTTAGGTTCATGTGTTGTATTATCTAAAAATGATATAAAAGACAAAATATCTTGCGGTAATTATAAAATTCAGCAATGCTTTTTAACCGAATGGAGTTCTCTATCTCCGGACCCGAAGGGAACTATAGGAAAGTTGAATAAAATAACTGGAAAATTAGACAGAGTGTGACAATAGAACTTCTTTAGAATATGTTGGTATATTTAATTGGAGTTATATCTTTATATACAAATCTACATTTTTAATCTACTAGCTGGTATAATATAAAAGACAAATTGCATTGAATTCCAACATGACATGATAGATTGTATTTTTATAGTAAGAAAGTATGTATTCATTATAGTTAATTTAATAAATTATATTTTTATCATAAGTGAGAAATTTATCAAATAGATAAATTAAGTCACAGAATGAACAATATGGGTACTGTAATGGTTTTTTATTTCAGTACCTATAGTTAGGTAAATGAATTTTGTAAATATACTTAGGCATAAAACCTGTGCTGCTATGTGTTGTGCATTTATATACACAAATCAGTGAAATAACAAAATGGAGAATGGGGCCCTAGTTAAAGACTGAAAGTCGCATGCTTAGAATGGTTTTTGTTGGTGGCCCTGAATAGTGTGTCCCAAACCCTAATAATTGTTATTATTGTTATAGTTTGAAATAAAATATTTTTATTCCCGATTAATCTTTTACTTTATTCTTAAAGCTTTTTAATTCTCCAACCGCATGCCTAGAATGGCGATTATGGGCAAAACCCCCTGGCAAAAATACACAAAAGCGTTATTTAGGTGAAGCCTAAGTAGAACAGTGGACTAAGACAGTTTGAAGTGATTAATTCTCATGAGGATTTGCATAACGTAAAAGTCGTTATAGAAGCTATATGTATCTAGTTTATTAGATAAATGATTTAACATTAGTTCTCTATACAACACCACTTCAGCCTTATATGGTGTGTGTCATTATCCATTTGAGGCAGCTGTAATGGCATCGCAAATGATTTGTCTGTGCAGTAAGCACATTCGGAAAACGAAGTGCCATGCAACGAAACAGTAACTAGAATAGCAGTGACAAAAACGTAAATCAGACTATTTTGGAGCGATCAATGTATGCAGAACTTTTTACTAGCGAAATTTTAAATCATCCGGCTATAAGATTGCAAAAATATATCAAGAATACATATTGTATAAATGTAGCAAAAAGATTTAGGGCTTGTTCAGATCCGTGTATTACTGCCACGCTGGCACTTTCACATTTTTAAGTTGGTTTTTATATGCAAGCATCCGCGCACTTTGTGATCCCGTGCTATACAAACGTAGGTGTGCTAATACGCTCGTATAGGCCCTTTAACCCTTATCTCCCTTAGTGCCGCCTTAGGCTGCCGTATATGTCGTCCCCATCCTCAATAAATAATTCATTCCATTCTTTTTATTATTAATAGCAAACGCCCGCGACTGCGTCCGCGTGGATATTGAATAGAGTAGCAGAGTATTAAGTAATAACAAATAAAGAGGATCGTTTATTCTAATCAAGATAATCGTCCATCTCTATTCACTGACTGATGATCCCTGATCTATCGAAAACCATCAGATACCCTAGCTGGATTGCTAATATAGATAAATACCTATTTTTTTAATTTTCGCATTGCTATAACACTGGTGAGAATTGAGCCGTAGGACACGCCTAGGCAATAATAATTCTTTTCAAAAGTACACAAATGAAACCTTACTCAAGCTGTAATAACCGTAGGTAAACATTAAATAGGTAACATTAAAAGGATATAAAAATAAAACTTTCCTAGAAGTTGTAAAGAAATAAGTACCTATTTTGTTACCAATGAGAAATCATCAGGAAAATCTAAAATCCAACATTTGATGAAATGAAATCTATAGGTCAAAATACCTGTATTGAAGTGAAGAAAAGGTAAATGTCATCAGTCATACACGTCACTAAAATAAGACTCGACAAAAGTCTTTTCTAGATGTCTTTTATTTCCAAAAAAAAAACTGCCTGTCACTGTCACTCACATCTGTTGGAATTTGACATAAGTCAACCCTGAGCGCGGTAAGAATTTCCTAAGAGTAAGATTCACCACAAATAATAAACAATGGATGTAATAGAAACAATAAAAAAGGACAAAGCTTATAATAAATGCAAACTTATTGTTAAAAATTGGGAAAAAGACTTTAAAATGCTATATTCGCGAACACCTTCTAGGTTCGATATAAAAGAGGCACCAGCAAATATAAAGTATGCTTATAAAAAATATTTTCAATTGAAGAGTGCAGCTTTGGAAAATTCTTTAGCTGTGTGTGATTTTGATGAATCCCTCCAGTCACCAGAAACCGTTACAATATCTCAAGAGATTTGTGACACCACCAGCCTTCCAGAAACACTTCCTGCGCTGCCCACTGCTCTTGAACTAGACAGATTATTGTCACCAAAGCCACCTCAAAGTATACCATTGGAAACACCTTTTTCAGAAAATCTATCGAAGAAATTATTTCAAAATAGAAAATTTTCCATAAGGAATCCCAGAAAATTAACATTACCGAAAACTCAGATACAACTGTCCCAAGAAAATAAGACAATTAGTGCCGAAATTACACAAGTATGTGAAAATAGCATCTTAAAAGATAACAGTGACAATGCCAGTTTCAATACAGCTGCATATGATAATAATGAAACAATTGTCAACAAACAAAGTACCTTTGATTTAGGCGATGGTAGTAAAAATGAGAATGATTTGAATTTTGAAAGTACAATATCCCCTTATGGTGTATTTGACAAAATTAATAAAATAGAAAACATTAAAGCAACATCTATTAGACAATTGGATTTAAAGTGGCTAGAAAGGGCAACCGGATTCTCAAATATACATTGCGAGAAAGCTTTAAGCCCTGAAAAGTTTGGCTTAAGAAATATAAATTTACCTTCCACATCTGATAAAGCTTGTGACTATGTAGAAAATAGTGAATCTGATGAGGAAAATAGTGAGATAAGTAAACTGAAACCTGCACTGAAAAAGAGAAAAATAAACATTGAAGACAATCCCAGTTGTAACCGAAACACACAGTTAAATAGTAATGATGATAATATTCACTCAAACTCACCGAAAAAGAAAGAAAAACGATCTAAAAACAAAAAGAAAACATTGACAAAAGATACCCCAAAACTTGATTCAAATCATGATAAAAAGGAGCAACCAGAGTGTGAAAAACCAGATATTACTCAGTTTTTGCCATTTGGCTTAGAAGAACAAGTTAATCCACGTCATGTTAAAGTCACAGACATATTGAAAACCATAAAATCACCAATAAAAAATATTGATAAGGATATTATTACTAATGAGAATAAGTTAGAAGTAAAAATAAGAAATGGTACAATTAATGATAATTTTGTAAAAATCAACATTGAAAAAAAAGTCTTTGTTAGAGGTAGGAAAGGCATTAACTTTTCAAAATATAAAAAAAAGCTCTGGAAAGACAAAAAGGCATTACATGGAGGTATGGAGTTTCCGCAAGGAGGTGTAATCACTTGTTTTAAATGCAATTCAACTGGTCATATGGCCAGATATTGCACAGCACAAAAAGAAAATGCTCTCCTGCCATTGGATGATGTTGATGAAAGCAATATCCCGAGTTTAGAAGACATGCAAAATCTTGTCAGCAAAGAAACAAAGAAACCAGTACTTGAGGAAGAACTTAGTGAATGTATTTTTAAATCGACTGCTGTCCCTGAATATTTTTTAAAAGTGTTAGCTGACAATCTTATCACCAATGATATAGATGGGATCAAACCAATTATGTCCAATTTGGAGGATGATAATTCGGGCGAATTATACAAAGCCTTGCATATGTTTGGACATGAAACTTTTCGTCCTGGACAGGAACAAGCTATTAAGCGTATTTTATGTGGCATGTCAACACTATTAATCCTGTCCACTGGTAGTGGGAAATCCTTGTGTTATCAACTACCAGCATACATTTATAGTCAACATTACAAATGTATAACATTAGTCATATCTCCCCTTGTCTCACTCATGGAAGATCAAGTTCTAAGTATGCCTGAATTTCTGAAAGCAGGTTGTTTACATACAAATCAAGCACCAACACAACGACGCAAAATTGTAGAATGTATTAAAAGAGGTGATATAAATATTCTTTTGATATCACCAGAAGCATTAGTTTCAGGAGAAACATCCAGTGGTTTTTCTGGACTATTTAAAACATTACCTCCAATCGCTTTTGCTTGTATAGATGAAGCTCACTGTGTTTCGCAGTGGAGTCATAATTTTAGACCAAGCTACTTAATGATATGTAGAGTGCTGCAAGAAAAATTAAAAGTGAAATGTATATTGGGACTAACAGCCACAGCAAGTCAACCTACCATCAACAGCATCATTAATCATATTAATGTCCCAGATGCTTCAAATGGAGTTATAACTAATCCAGCAATTCCAAGCAATCTTTATCTTTCTGTCTCTTTAGAAAAAGACAAGGATAGAGCCTTAATTTCTTACCTTAGTTCAGAGACAATAAGCGAGTTTACTTCAATAATTGTATATTGTATTAGAAGAAATGAATGTGAAAGAGTAGCGGCGATTTTGCGTTCATGTCTTTCAGAACCAGGTAAGGTCAACATGGAGAAAGAGAGTAAAAAACGTAAAAGGATGTCCTACGTCGCTGAAGCCTATCACGCTGGCATGTCTGCTGCCCAAAGAAAAAAGGTACAAAAACATTTCATGGATGGAACTTTAAACATAATAGTTGCAACTGTTGCATTTGGCATGGGCATTAACAAATCCGACATAAGGTGCATAGTTCATTACAACATGCCACCTAGTTTTGAGTCCTATGTCCAAGAAGTGGGCAGAGCTGGCCGTGATGGAAAAGCTGCTTACTGTCATGTCTTTTTGAGTAACAACATTAGTGACAAAAATGAACTACTCAGACATATACATGCAAATTCAATTGATAGGCCCATGGTAAGGAAGTTACTTCAAAAAGTTTTTATTCCATGTAAATGTATACCTCAAAGTCAACAAAAAGATAGTGAAAATCATATCAGATGTTTGGGCCATGAGGTCAGCATACCAATTGATGGGACTGTAGAAGAACTAGATTTACCATCTGAAAATATAGCAACACTACTATGTTACATAGAACTGCACCCAAAAAAGTATATTAAAGTTTTAAATAATGCTTATGTTATGTGCAAAATATCCTCATATGGCGGTCCGGTTAAAATTCTAGAAGCTGCCAAATGTTGCCCACCACTAGCTATGGCATATCTATTGGAGAACAAAAAAGATCCTGAGGTAACAAAGAAAAGTGTGTTTGAATTTAATGTTATTGATGTGGCTGCTGCTATCGGTTGGGAAAGTGGCATCGCAAAATATCAGTTAAAAAACCTTGAGTGGATAAGTAAAGGTGGTATATCTAAAAGATCTCTTTTGAAAATTGAATTCAATACATTGGGATTCAAAATAAAATCTCCAGGTGATCTGACTCCCTCCGAGTTGGATTCAATTTTGGATGACCTACATAATACAGTGCAGTTACAAGAAAAAGTAGCTTTAAACCAATTAGAAGAGATAAATAAAGCTTTCTATAGCCTGGGTAATTATTCATTTGCAAACAAAATAGTTTCTGAAGAATTTCTTTCAGAAAAATCGAATCAATTGAAATCTATTATAAACGATTATTTTAAGAGAGGTAATAACTTACCTGAAAATTTCGTTGTGCAAGAACGCCCTTTAGATGTTGAAAATGTTATATCAGATATACGAACTTTAATTACTACATACAAAGATTGTAAATTCAATGGTCGGAGTGTTGCAAGAATATTTCAAGGTATATCTTCACCAAATTATCCAGCCCTAGTTTGGGGTAGATGTAAATTTTGGAGATCACATATTAATGAAGACTTCTATGGACTAATTAAAATAGCAACTCATCAAATAATTGAAATGACAATGTAGTTGGCGTTATTTAATAAAATGTATTATCAAAAAATTTAATTTTTTTAGTAATTGAACAACCAAGTCTAAAAATATATTGCACAAGAAGAGATGTTTTGTTAATACAGCACTTACACGTGGATGTGGATGAATCGTTATTAATAACTAAATGTCAATGACAAAATCATGTATTTAGATAAAATATTACTTATACGTATTAAAATAGTTCAAGATCTTTTTAAAATAAAAAAAAGACAAAGACATATTTTTTTATAATAATTTAATGTACTTTACAAATATTCACAACATAAATCACTCCCAGTAACATTTTGGCGTAGTTCAAGTAACAACGTTAAACACACCTGCATTTCACCATACCACGACATAAAGAAAAATTCCTTGTTACCTTTTAAACCGAAACTTCGTATCTACCTAACTAACTATCAATATATAATAATTAGCATAATTATGTTTGCGTTGGCACTGCAATAAAGTAATCAATTTAATAATAAGTGCTATGAAAATATGTCGCGTTTTAACAAATAATTTATTACCACCTATAGTTCAATGTTTCAAATGCATGTTTTATAAGAAAAATTTCACATGGAACGTTTTTTTAACGTGTTTGTTATTTACATTTGACTTTCACGTTAAGCTTTACTGTAACTTGTTTTGCTTATTTCAAATACAATGTTTAAGTACAAATAAAGAGTTAATTTTAAAACTTTAAAATTAAACTTCAAAAATTTAAAATTAAAAGCCGCTTTAGCAAAATTTTGTTGGTGAAGTATTACAATATTTATGGATAAAATTGCTATTTCGGCCCATGGATTTTGTTAGGTAACATAACACTATAAAGATTTCATCGCGAATATTATATTAATGTGGAATTTCTTTTCTATAGTAAAACGATTTGACATTTGAATATTCGCAGCAAAAACAAATCAAATCATTTGGCGAGCAAAACACCTAACGTTGTTAAAAAATCATTTCATAGCGTCATATTAGTGCGGTATTTCGAATGACATGAGATAGTTAGGTACTAACTACGTTTTAAAAACAAATAAATAATAATTATTATAATTTTTTACTATATTATACATAACGAAAATTGTTTAAGTTACTGTATTAGGTCTAAAACATATTTCAGTTATTCGTATTCGTGTATCATTTGTAAAAAAATCTCCGTGTTCATACTTGTTCACACAAAATCGTGTATTTTGACAGTTCCGTGTTCACACGCAAAATACAATAATCGTGCTCAACAGCGAGCTTTTTTAAACTTGATCTAACAATAAAAACATTCGGCAGTATCATTAATATACGGTGTACTGACAGCAACAAAAGATACCTATAACCCGTGCGCGATGACTTGACACCTATGTGATTCATGTGTATGTAGTACTTTCGATAGTAAAATGTCGTTGTTTATAAATTTGAATATAACAATACTGTTGCTAACAATCTCCCAGAGTTTACGAAAAATCTGAGAATGGTTTTTTTGCGCTGTACGATGTGGCTTACTGTTTAGCAGACGCCCAGGTGTCTAGTTACATTGTAAGGGTTATAATCAATTGTAACGTTATCAGTTTAATTAATACTGTTATACGGAGAGAGATACAAAGCTGTTATACTGCGCGATGTTCCGCTTGAGGATGTCCGCGCACAGCCCCAGCACGCGCTCGAACCTGCGACCACACCATCAGAGCTAAGTTATTCGTTATTATTCCTTAAATAACTAATTACATCATAATTAACCCTTTCACAGATCCATTGAAGGGTATGGGTCTCTTTTGGAATGAGATGGTTAGATTTGTTTAACAATTGTGACCAATAGATAATAAAAACTTTCAGGCAACATTGTGTTAACTGTGCCTGTTCAGAATTGAAATAATCGTTCGAAATATTAATAATAAACAATAAGAATATTTTCAATACAGATTTTCATTGCAATTAGGAACAGCTATTTCAGTGATCATTCTTTCAATTTCCAAGACTTCGCACACAACTTTCCCAACGTGTGAAAAACAAACATGTGCAGTCTTAGGGTGTACGTAATTATGTTTATCAGGAGCACCGGCGTATAGCAATAACTGAACAATGTTAGTGCAGAGCAGAGCTAGTGGAGGCGTACCTGGCGCGGTCGAGCTTGACGCACTTGAGGGAGCCGGCGGCGCGCACGGTGGCGGCGCGCGGCCGGTCCAGCAGCAGCGCGATCTCGCCGAAGTAGTCGGACGGGCCCAGCCGCCCCACCTCCGCCGCCTCCCCGCCCGCCTCCCCGCCCGCCTCGCCGCCCGCCCCGCCGCCCGCCCCGCCGCGCTGCTGCAGCACCACCGCCGTGCCTGCGCAGTATCCAACATATTGTGTAAGGAACACTATTACACGGGCTGATTAGTTCGATTATACTTTACTTTCACTATATATGCAGCCTATATATGTACCGACGAACTAGCCAATAACTTGGCAAAAATTACATGATATACAATCCCTTTTGTTAAATAAATTAGAAAAAACTACTAATTTCTGTATCACATGATTTCCTTAATATTTTTTTGTTTACGCGGCAAACGCAGCACAGTGCATCTGAAGTTACATTTGTTTTGAGTTACCACCTTTTAGTGAGAATAAGTGAACAAATTGGTACTCTAGTGATTTATATACTGTTTCCTTGAAGAGAGGAAATTATTATGTACCTTCAACTATTATGTAGAAGTCGTTTCCAGGCTCCCCCTGTCGCACAATAATTTCACCGTCGTTGAACGACACTGGTTCTAAAGCGTCCGCGACAGTCAGGCGTTCCCACTTTTCTAAACTTTCTGGAATAATTTAAAATATAGCACATATTGTATTATTACCACGCCCAGTCCCTTACGACTTTGACAAAGAACACCAAGTACCAAATATATCTATTGTTGTAGACCTAACGTCTCATCTACATTATTCACTTTTTCATACACATACATCGAATTCAGAGAATTCTAACTTCTCCTATCAATCACTGTCTGATTTACGATGTACAGTATACGTGCCACTATGGTACATGAACCACTAATATAGGGTAGTTGTCTTCCATAAAGCTCATGCATATAAACAGCAATGTTATAAAATAAAAAAAAATCCTATCTAATGCCAATTTCTGCGTTTTGTACTACTCACCTAATATGGAAACGCGGGAAAGAAACTCGTCGTACATGCGTCGTTTCCTGATGGTGGAGCCCATGAGGATCCGGCGGTAGGAGTCGCGGTCCAGCCCCCACAGCTTTAATGGCGTTCGAGCGCGCACCGTGGCGGCTCGTGGCGTCCCGTAGATCAGCGCCAATTCTCCGAAACTTCCGCCCTCGCCTATCGTCGTTACGTGCTCGCCATTCACTAAAACCTATCAAAAGTGTTTGGGTTTAACATGGAGTTTGAGAAGTTATACATCCTTATTAAACATTTTGGCGAACAAATCAGACTGTTTTTCTAGAGTGAAAAGAAGATGCGCAAGCCCATAATAACACATAATTTATCATATTTTCTTAAACCATGTATAATACATGTATTTTATTTTCACTCAAGTGCTTTTTTTATTAAATGTTATGGCATGATTACTTCTGCCTGTTATTTGTTTACAACTTAAACATTAAAACCATAAAAAAAAGTATTTCAGATTACTACAACAATTTATATTTTCCAGGACTAATTACACATGGATATAATAGAACTTATGTGTGTATATAAGTATACATACATAAACATACCTTAATAATGATATGTGGAACATGCAGCTATATTCTGAATAAATGTTGGTGACAGACATTACCCAATTACAATTTTTTAAGCTCACAAACAGTTAATAAAGATATATTTGTGAACAATAGAAACATTTCTATTGGTAGAAGTCAAATTTAATTGCCTTTTTTTCTTCACATCAACATTCATATGAAAAATTCAATTTTAGATTACGTCCTAGCAAATGTGAAAGAACATATGCAAGAACTACTTAAATATGAAACACATACACATATCCAATCTAAAAATAAATCTACATCTAAAAAAAACCAAGTGTAAAAGATATACGGTTCATACCTCAACTTCACCAGAATCAATTATGTAGAAGTTGTCTCCTTCGTCCCCCTGTCGGATAACAGTTTCTCCTTGCAAGCATTGAACGGGAAACATGGCGTCAAACATGTCAGCGCGCTCCGATTCATCTAGGTGGGTGAACAGGACATTGGAGGCGATCGCACGCGACAGCGCGCCCATCGTTTTGTAGTCTTTAGGCACCACCTGCAACATTAATGTAAATTCTTGTAAGTTAAAATGGATTCAATGAAAATTAATACAAAAAAACATCATGTGTTTTACAATTTTATCAAACACAAATGCTGAAAAATGTAATTTATATTTGACCCATGTTTTAATTACCAATTACATCAAAGCAGTACTGCTTCCTACACATAGGTATTAAATTATTAAAACATACATAGAATACACATGCTTAAGAAGTGATTGATGAATATGGAAGAGCATGTCAGGTCTGTTAGTATAGATAATTATTTTGCACTTAGTGCTCTCAGCATACTCTCTAAGGGTTCCATTATGATGTTATACATAACAACATGCTTGTAATTCAATAAGTCATAGGCAGAAGAGTGAAATACATCCAGATATTTAACTAGTTATGTCAAAATCCCACAATGATACAGCTGGTGAGCCTATTGCCATTCACCAAGCACAGGTCCAAACTCCAAACTACTACTGGAAAATTCTGCAATGAGGCAGTCACACTTGCAATCACTCAACCAATGAGGTATAATAATGAGAATATATACAGAACACCTTTTTAACATAGCTGGTGGCGTCCTCTTCTGTAACCGGCTCGGCACTGATGCCTCCGCGGCGGCGTGGTAACTGCCCGCCCAGTATGGGCAGCGGGGATAGCTCCCCATCGGCCTCACCCTCCGACGTCGCTGCTGCCGCCGCCGCCGCTTTTACTTGATCCTTAAACAATATTCATACTGTTTTTAAACCCTTGTCATATTAGTTTTATTATATGTTTTTTGTAAGATTTTTTACCTTATTCCACAGTCAATTAACAGATAAATTATAATTGCAGTGCAAAATGCTTCTTAGTCCAATCACTTAGCGTAAATTCACAGATTAAAATCCTACCCTCCACATGCAGAATAGAGTACCAATAGTATTCAAATTTCAAAAAATATCATATTGGTAATGGTTATGATTACAAAACTACCAAGTAAAATTATAAAATAATATTGATTGGTTATTGAGTAAAATATGTTTGTTTCATTCATTCAAAACAGAGGGATTAAATGAGATAAAAAAACTGATAAAATTTTTATATTGGAAAAATATACTAATCAATGAATTCCAATATGTATAAACTGTATAAGACTTGAAACAACTATTTGTAATTGTTATCACATAAATCACCTAAATTATTGTTTCCTCCGGGCCTTCAAACTGCAGGTAAATTATGTGTTTGTTTTCCTCATGTCTCATAATTTTTTCCTTATTTATTAAAATGGCATATTATGGATATTAACTCTATAAGTGCAATAATGTTTGATTAATATTTAGAAAATTTGCTTATAACATTATGAATAGTTAGTTGTTATTTGCTATTAGTTTCTACAGAAACCTGAATAATTTTAAGGGTTGAATTCAAACAATACTCTAACTGGTCAGTGTCTCACTATAAAATGTATGTTAAATATAAGCAATCAATTTTAACCTGCATACATAATTATTATTTATCTTAAATAGTCATGTTCAAAGTATGTTAAATAATTGAAAAAAGCATTTTTAGAATGATATCTCATAATTAATGCAAATATTTGAAAGCATATTTGGAACAATTTGTTCTCACCCCCATTTGGTTAAACACCACTGTGGAAACTAATGTTAAATACAGTACAAATGACTAATTAAATTATTACTAAATAAGATTAACTTGTATAAGGAAAATGAAGTCTCGTTTAGAAGCGGGAACGCGTCCGATCAGAACTTAAAATTACGCAGTTATTAAAAATAGTTTTAACGAAATATTTATAGCGTAAATATGCAGATCACTCCACAAGAATGCTGATTCTATTTTGAGGCTACTGTCAATGTAAAAGTGTGGTTCAATGGGATACTATATGTACTTTCATACCTAGAATGTATTATTTTTATCATGGAATCAAGACCACAAGTCGTGGAGTTATAAAAGACGTCATAAAGGAAGTACTATCATAGTTTCGACATGGATTTTGACAACCACTAGATCAACTTACTCGTTCCAATTTTTGAAAATATTGCCGCAAAAATATAACGGGATTTTCGGGTTTATTCAAACAAAGTTGGACGATGCAATCTTTTAATAATAATTGAACATTATGACTTTGAATATAACTTTCACATTGATGTAAACATTGCTCCTCTTCGATCGAGTCCATGTCTCCAACAAAAATGACATTTCCATATTTTTTCAATGTTGACTTATTTATGAGTTAGTCAAGATAACCCATCCCCAAAGCCATACAAAACTTAGAAATGACATATCTCCAGATTTTATAACACAAAATTTTAATAAAGTGACAAATACTAACGTAATTATTTTTACACTCCCACCCTCCCGATGCAGTAGTAATTGCCCAGTTATTTCTGTTTTCATTAGAATGATATGATTAATATCATGTTATCGATGTTAATACCAACACGAATGATCTTAATAGGTAAATGTTCCACGCTCAATAATTATGTCTTCGAACAAGATAAGAATCGTGCTTCTACAAACACGTTTAGTCATGATTTAATTTTATGTATAATAAGTACATAACTAATAGTAAAAATGTGTGTAGAGCTACTTGGAATGTAATTAAAGAAGAAAATCCTGTTAAGCAGAAGCATTGTCAAATTGACTCTATTAAGTAAAATGATACTATTATTAAAGAGCCTACTCTTATTGCTACAAAATTTAATGACACATTTGTACATAAACCAAACTCAGCTGTACCTGTAAACACGATTGACAGTAGTGTAAATATTATAACAAATACGCTTTTTTTAAGTCCTTGTTCTGAAAAAGAAGTAATTAGAATAATAAAATCGCTGAGTAATTCTAAAGCAGTTGGCTATGATAAGTTATCCACAAAAGTTATCAAGGAATGCGCACTGGAACTCTCACCTACTCTAACGTACCTAATTAACTTTTCCTTTGAGACTGGATGTTACCCAGAATATCTAAAAAAGACGGTTGTTATACCGATATATAAAAAAGGTAATAAACATGATATTGACAACTACCGACCAATTGCATTGATACCTGTGTTATCAAAAATATTTGAGAGAGCAATGCATATAAGACTGACAAGTTTTTGGGCCAAATATAATGTCCTTATAGACGAACAATATGGTTTCACCAAAGGGAAGTCAACAACATTAGCCGGGTACATGCTAGCCCACGAAATTTTAAAAAATCTTGACAAAAAAAACAGAGTAGTAGGACTTTTCTTTGATATGTCAAAAGCTTTTGATTTTGTCTGCCATAATACACTGTTAGATAAACTTGAACATAATGGAGTCCGTGGTGTCGCTCATCAATGGATCTCATCCTATCTTACCAGAAGATCGCAGTGTTTGCAAGTTGAACATGTCAATCATCGTACCGAGGTAGTAAAATTTAGATCCGAATATTTAAGTAATAAAAATGGAGTTCCACAAGGAAGTGTTCTGGGACCGCTCCTATTTCTATTAAACATAAATGACATAACTAAAGTGATCATGCAACTGTACTCTTTGCGGATGACATTTCTATAATTGTGACATGTAATAATAAAACTGACGTAAAAACATTTGAATCTGACATATATAATACAATAAAATCAATAATAACTTGGATGACTACTAATCGATTAACTGTAAATTTGACTAAAACTAATTATATACAATTCACAACAAAAAATAAGATAAATTTTAGGTTAGACATTAACTATGACGGCAAATCATTAAATGAAGTTACACACACAAAGTTTTTAAATATTACTATAGATACTAAAATAAATTTCGAAGAACATATCGACATAATATGTAATAAATTAAATAAATTTAGGTATGCTTTAGCCAAATTACGCGAAACAGCTATGCTAAGTACAGTACTGGCTGCTTATCATGGCTATGTAGCAGCCAATATACGATATGGCCTCATAATGTGGGGAAATTCCTGTCATGTCAGTAGAGTATTTCTAGCACAGAAAAAGTGTATTATGGCCATATGCGGCGTAGCTCCTGATGTGTCACGTAAGCCTTTATTTAAAAAGCTTGATTTACTTACGATCACAGACATATATATATTAGAGGCATGCTTGTTTGTCAGAAATTGCAAACACCTATTTAAAACAGCTGACCAAGTGTATCTGCGCGATCACAGAAATCCCGAGCGACTGGTACTCGGTGAACCAGAGCGTACTTCCTTG
>DWEE01000799.1:0-15294 GCA_018245755.1 Parelbella macleannani | reverse complement strand
AATAAGTACTCCATTTGTCCGTACACTAGATTAGGCATTCACGCCGTGGGTTTATTCGTAACTTATTAGCACATATTAGTTTTTTACTGTAGTTTATTTTTGTGGAGTAACGTCTAGTATACAATGTATTTTCATTATACATCGAACAAATGTAAAATATACGTTGGGCATGTTAATTATTGTAAAAATATGTTTCGTGTTGGATTTGATAGATGTAAGTCACTTGAAAGGTTTTTGCATCTTTATAAGTCGCGAAATGCATCAGTAACCGCGATTTTCTTCGAGCTGCCGATGTCCAGAGCAGAACCGGCTTCCGCATGACGTGTTCGCGACTAATGGGCCGAGTCGTGCCAGTACCGCTCCTCGCGTCGCGCCAACAGGTGCTCTGCTCGGCGCAGCACACTTCGGAGTCGTCCTGCCACCCTGCTACTTTACGTCGCGAACGCCGACCAAATACGGACTTTGTGCTAAACCTATATATGCAAACCAGTGCCGTTTACGTTTCGAATATTTGAGATAATTTTGTTAATTGATTTTTCAAATTTATTTGCAAGTGTTTTTGTTTTACTGATATATCTTCGTTTTGTATTGCTTTCTCTTGGTCCTTCATAGGAAGAAAGCGGGTAGGCAAAGTGGGCGTATTTTTCATGTGTACTTATCATCATCAGCATTCTGGTCTTGGTAAGTACGTGGTCAAGTTTATGCTGATATTTAATGTTTGTATTTAAATATTTATAAGATATGTCTGAACTGAGATTGCTGCAGTAAAATAGAAGAATATGTTTAGTATTATTTGTAGTAAAAAAAGTACATACATGCATACATATCTTCACGCTAAGTTCCTTACGAGGCAGGCATAGAGCACAGAATGCCAAATAACCCTATCCTTGCGTACCTGCCGTGCTTCTTCCACATTCATCAATGTCTTCATAAATGCATTATACATCTATTCATACATTTCAAAAGTATTATAATTCGTTTTGTTTGTAAAAGTTGTTTACCACCTTGCTCATCAAACATGAATTACATATCACTTTTCATTTATAGAAACTATCAATTAGTTTACAACAGGTTCGAACTCGAAGGAAAGCCGCGAGAGTGAATATCCAAGAGCTGGGCATAATGTTTTTGTCAATGCTTTTGCTTAATCAATATCCACAGAGATACAGCAGCCGATCCGTTACATCTCTGATCCGGCCAATGATTTACTTAACGTCGTGTCAAGCGTTTTAATATAGCGTTTTCCGTAATCTATATCAGTCGCTGACACTTGATCTTGCGTTCCGTGGCAGTTATTAAACACTATACATGGAACGTCATTTGCATCAACATAATGTGGCCAACTTAATAGCCTTCAACTGACCGCCGTCGGTGTCGCCTGTACGCGACCTTATATGTTATGCACAGGTATATTAACCGACAAATATATGGTGCGCGTGTACATATACAGAGAGTGTCATTGAACTTGATTAATTATCTGTGTATTTTTATTTGTGTCATTGTCTGTATGTGATCCAAAAATAAACTGGTATAGATATTATACAGGGCGATACGTTTTATGAACATTATAGCTTTGCCAATAGTAATTGTAATGCTTTTAACGATTAGATTGTTTTCATTTCGATTCGACTATTTAATTGCAATAATTAACAAGGACATATCAGTTTCAATTGAACTTTGTACTGTTTTGTTCAATTGTGTTATTTTCGGAATAGTATTTAATGGGCCGTACCGATAAAATTGTAAATCTTCTATTCTCATACGGAGGTGTTCATCACACTGTGCTGATAATACCAGGTCCGTCCATTATCTCGGTACACTTACCGGGTGAAAATATAGACGGCGTCGCAGATTAGAATATGGGGACAGTGGATTTTATTATTCTCGTGCACGTCGATGGCTGACGTGAAACTTGTTCATAATAACTAGCGAACAGCGAGTCGCTCTCTCGGCCGAATGGACTACTATTAGTCAGATCAAGAATACGCCACTCGTCACTATTGATTAAATTGAGCTATGATTAATCGATAGGCCCTCACTAGACTTTGTTGTGTCGGAAGATCACAGGCATGATTGTTTATGCCTATTTATAGCAAGATGATGTGAAAGTGTAAAAGCTGTGCGTGGGGCTCAATTAGGAATTGTCATTGCAGCACTAGTGGTATTCGAACCAAATATTCTAGTTTTCTAGATATGTGGACGGAGGGGACTTTTGACTTAATTCTTAGTTAAATGGGATTGTCGTTTTTGAAACAATGTAAGATGTAGTTTGTACTAACGTAGCCTATTAAAGTTTCTCATTTGGAGAACTAAGATTAATATGGATTTTAAGGAGAAGGTGCATAGCGAACAGAATCTTTTAAAACAATCGCTAAAAAATTGTGCACTGAAGGTCCATACAATTTTGTTTCAGTAACTATAGTACAATTTGGTTTAGAAGTTTCATTGTAAGATTGAATAAGACAAAAATACACGTAGTATTTGCAATTCGTCTACACAGAGCTTTGTTTAGTGGGATTGACACAATATCATTTACCTTACAAGATTTTTCGTTTTTTAAACTGTGAGAATGCTTTATCACCAAAATTTGATTTACGAGTAACGTACGTACAGCCAAAAATGTTCTCTATAAGTTTATGTAATAGAATTGATTTTGTTAGTCATTGCTTTTATTGATATTTATATCTGCGATGATCTACAGGTGCGGTGATGTTACCTACTATAACATCGTCATCATGATAGCCACCGTAGTCGTTGTCGTCATCATCGCCATCATCTTTATCGTCTTCATTCCTTTTTACGTTTTACTGCTGGTCACGGATAGTCTAAAAAAGTATATCAAGTTCATGCTGCCATCTGCCAAATGCCGTTTTTCGGAATTCACACGTCTTAGTGTACGCTATAAAAAATATTTTTTTTCCTTTGTCACAAAACAGACGACTGAAAAGCAATAATGAATCGCAATAAAGAAATAAATACGAAAATAAAAATGTTATCAAAAGTAAATAATATTTTAAAGCAGTATCAAATGTCTCTGTGACTTATGGTATTTATATTAACTGCTGAATATCGTTGAAGAACATCAGCCATTTATGCTAATACAATGTACGATTTAATAAAATAATATTTTTCCTGTCTAACGAATTCTATACCATATTGTGAAGGCAAAAAGTTTACCACTCTAACAATAAGTGTTAATGAAATATAATGACGCCAGAAATATATGTACAACGAGTGTTTACTTAACGTGTGCATGACGCATCGTTCCATATCCATGCACATAATATTATTTGCTAAAACGAAACCGCCTTTTGCCGCATCCGCATCTATATCGTATAAATATATGTATTTGATTTCGATTGAATTGTACCCTGCAAAGGACAGTGGCCTGAAATATATGAGGAAAACAGAGAAACTGTTAAATTTTGGTAGGTTTGTTTATCATTGGCATTTAAATGAATCTCTTTCCTTGTCTTCTAACTGAATATTATGATTATTGTACAACTGTTAGGTTCCAGTTTAAACTTAAAAGTAATTATGCCTATGACATTTCTTGCTTGCTGATCGCTAATTATTAGAACGGAATCGTTTTAATCGAAAATAAAAGGGACATTGGACCCTACTGATAACTGAGTCTATGTCTGATAATATTCTGTTTGTCCTTAAAAGTAGAAATGTACACAACAATGCGGGCAAAAGAAATTTCATCCTTCAACAAAAATTAGAGAACATTTGGTACATAACTGTTTGAATCATTATAAAAATAAGGCTGAAGTTTCGTGGAAAAACTGCCAATTTTAAAAGTGGGACAGTTGGCATCCGTTTGCATCTATTAAAAATTGCAAACTTTAACAGTACCAATAATCGAGTTAAACTCTGCTGTGACGAGACCGGCAAATTTAAAACATGTGCATCAACGGAAGTAGTCGAAGAGGTTAAGAGGCATAGAAATTAGTAGGTCTCTATTTATACATTTTAGTTGATTGTAATTCTCAAAGGACAAATAAATTAGCATCCATAGTCAATTAAGTACCAAGTTTTTACTGTGCTGACAGTCATGAACGATCAAGTCGACGACATATCAAAACAGTCCTAGTCGTACCTTGCGGCTACTATCAATATTTTTGAGGCATGTATAAACAATCGGATATGCGTATGTTAGATAGATTTATTAGACCTCCGTACTGTCCAATTAAGATGTCTGGCAACTTGGTTATTTCGTGATTTAATTGTTGCTCAGGACCTTAGGTGAC
Organism: Parelbella macleannani; assembly: GCA_018245755.1. Taxonomy (NCBI): domain Eukaryota; kingdom Metazoa; phylum Arthropoda; class Insecta; order Lepidoptera; family Hesperiidae; genus Parelbella; species Parelbella macleannani. The sequence continues at coordinate 11,041 of DWEE01000799.1, read as the reverse complement.
TGCAAAGCTGACGACATGGATTCAACAGTATAGGTTTATTGTCAGTGGCGTTCTAAAAATACGAGTGATTGTTTCGCAGTTTGAATCATGTGATCTTTTCTGTGCACTTCGCGTCTTTTCGAAACACTAGACATTATTTATTATTTTAGAGTTATTGCCATCAGTTATTTCTTATTGTGACCTCATCTCCCCCTCCTCTCAGCGACGTCTACCGATTTATTTTTGTCGTGAGCGATTTGCAACGGAATATTTAATCTTGTACAAAAAGAATTGAACTAATTCACAGAATTTGTTACACATTACTGTCACAAATAGTTCAGTTGGCCATGCATGAGTCTGCCTTTAGTGTTCTTTTGTTTAAACACCAGCAATTTCCAAGCACATCAAACGTAATGGCGATGTGATTCAAAACGATTAACATTATTACTATATCATTCTTGTTTTTGATGACTTTCATTCGTTTTTATTTGTCTTGATATTTATTAGTGTGAATACCTGTTTCGGATCCACACACAATAATTGGTTCTCAGTAAGATCTGTAGGTGTGAAGTGGCCTTAATGAACAATAATCCTTAGTATTTAATACTTTCTAACATTTCTTACCTGTCTGCTATCTTAACCACTCACATTGTATCGTCCCGGGTTCGGGTTTGGTATTGTAATTACGTATGTATCTGAGATTTTTTCTTTCTCCCCACAGTTAAGGTTTTTATTCCGCCACGCAATATGTGCAATGGCCTAAATGTGGATGCATGGTAAAATTTTGGATCGAAAATGATTTCCGGTACAAAAACAAGACGGTTTAAAGTTACTCACCGCTGTCAGCCGCCATTCTTCGTAATGAATTGAACGATACTCAGAATTTTACGGGCGAAGATATCTTGTGTGCTGTGCCAAAAAGTCCAGTCAACTCTGCCTGCATTTGTTTCAGTTTAAGTCTTCGAATAAATTATTCTGCGACCGCGCTTACTTTTTGATAAAATCTGTTCCAATTTTTCTTTTATTCGCCGTGCAACATTTAGGGTTAACAGGAAAACCACGAGGATTGGAGTCACTGGCGAAGAGAAATTTTGAACGGAAATTAAAATTCATTATTACAGCAGAAGCGACCGACAATTATCCCGATATTCAATGGTTGTAGATAACTCAAGATTATTATATTAGTAACCGTGTAAGTGTTAGTACAATCTGTATCTCATGTGTTACAGACAAGAACAGAAGAATATACTAATACGACGTGTAACAGTTACAAAGCGGTTGATCGCGATGTTGTTGACCAAGTTGTTCCTAATAACACTCAAAGAACGATTTCATAAAAGAAAGCCCCTTCGTCTCTAGGAAGTTGACGAGTATTTGCCCCCTGTGATTCCTGGACTCGTAATCATGTGACCCTATACAAGATTCGTCGCCAGTCTGGATTCCCATTTGGCGTTAAAGTCTTTCATAACATTATTGAAGTGGGCCTTGCTGGTGTTACGCAAGGCTTTGGCTTGATATTAATCGTTATGGTTTTTTACTGATTTTATTACAAAATGCAGAATTAACTTTAAAAATTTCGTACAAAGCATCCCCACGCTTTTAGAAGGTAATATTAATTCTCGTCAACCATTTTATTCTTATATTAAGAATAATTATTTACTTTTTAGTTTTGTTAACTATAATAGCGTGGTTTTTTGTTGGCGAAACTATAATTTATACACTTCTACTTATTGTATTGTTTTATTCTTCTATAGTTCTGTTCTCAATTACTATTTTAATAAACTTTTTTTTTATATTCTAGATGCTGTCTGTCTGAAAAGTTTCTCTACGATATTTATTTGATTGACCTCAAAACATATTTGTATATCGGGTCGTTGAATATTCTTAATTACGACAGAGCTGACCAGGTCAATACGCATGTTTTAGTAAAATCGTTTGCAGTGCGTGTATAGTCTTCAAAATTATACAAATATTTAGATAGGAAACTTACAGTATATATTTATATCTCTATTTCGTTACGTCAGGACCCTTGCGAGGTAGGCAGAATCACCAAGTGCCAAATATCGTTATCCTGGTAGACTTATCGTGCTTATTCTTTATGCATAGTTCGTGTTACCTTAACTAAATCGATTTTTGTGTACATTAAAATGGTATTGATGGATAATTGTTAAAATATCGACCAGAAGACGCGACCGTCGGTTCTCAACTTTCCACTTTTTATCACTGCAGACAAGAAAGGCTTGGAACAAAGAAAGCGCTCTACGGACTCGACACAAGACCGGGTTTATATATAAAGTCATGAGATAGGGGCAGAGGAGGAAAGTCCACCGTCTGGCGCGTTTGCGGACTGTGTTTACTTTTATTTATGTATGAGTTGTGCAAATGTTGACCCTCTGTGTTATCGGATCGCTCGTCGACTAACATTAGTATCTAAGGTTTTTTTTACGCTACAGACCGTTCTAGAGATCGTGTATTATTTGTTTTTTGACATTTGAGTTTTATTAATAAATATAGAAACTTATCGTGTCATGCATACGGCTGATTCTATTATCGATTTAATGTATGTGACATAACACAGCCTTATAGGGCTTAAAGAAAATTGATCTACAAATTGGCATAATCATTTTCAAAGTCCGATCGCCTATTCTATGAAAAAAGGTATTTTTCAGCGTTCACCGAACCTGGTGTGAGCCAGGCCTCCTCGTTTATTTATATGATTAATATAAAACAAAAATATGAAAAAGGCTGAATACGTGAAAACTAGGCATTTCCGATCATGTACCGCACCGTATGAGTCCTGATCGTAGTTAAAAACGCAGTGACGTCTCGTGCCCTAATTCCTATTTGCAATTGGAGCCGCAACACTGGACCGATACACGCTGGCATGAGCTGCAATCAATTCGATCCATTTCCATTCGCATTATCAGGATCCAATGAATATTCGTTGAACAAATATTGGCTATCAATCACATCACGTGCTCCGCGACAAGTGGAACTTTTGCGTACGATGCAGCACCCAGTATGTACATACATGCATAGACCAATACTTTACTACTGCGACTTTCATCTGTCCCGTCTTCATTATTGACAGCTATTTTGCCTGTACAATTTCGAAATCGTTGGCAGTCTTCCATAGACGGATTATTTTGACGTTTCCATGAAAAGTGCATTTTAGATATTTCATATTTAATGGCATTGTAACTTTTTGCAAACGCTCAATTTTAGTTGTTGTGTGTAAATAATTAGTAAATTGTTCAGTTTTAGGCATGATATTTGTGATGTAATGTTATATCTTCTCTATAAATTTCTATATAAATAGTTTGTAGTTGAGAGAAATATAATTATGTAGGTACATATCCGGATGGCGATGGCGATGGATTGGCGAATCTGACACCATTCTGCAGAATGATTGAGCAATAAAATTGCAGATAGCACAAGTGTTTTGACGTGCTCAAATCGACCCACTTGCTTATCAGGGACGGCGAATGTTGAATTTTCATATATTTCACGAGCATCCAGGTACCTACTTATATTCATATGTATGCAGATATATACTGTTATGTCTTATCGTGACATCAGGGCAATATGTCAGGATATTGATACAGACGTGTTGCCTACTTGTTATGCTTGGCTCTCGCCGCTCGCAGCTTTCTTGGACTCTGTCATTAAGAAAATTCTGGTTGAGTGATTGAGAGAAGCGTGGGCGATGGTTAATACTCGTAGTTTTTCTTCCGATCTTGTCAATGAGAAGTCAGTGTAACATATCCGTACTATCACACTACGCACTTAAGTCAAAACGTTGATCTACCGGTCTTAAAACACCATCATCGTGAAATGTCCTCATCATTGGCTCCGATTCCCTTGTTCTTGGTCTTGGACGTTTTCCGTATGATTGTGCAATATGGCTCGTATTTATTTTGTTGCGACGTTACCATTATTTGGCCACGATTCTAAATGCTTTTGTGTATAAGTATCTTGTATCTGTGACACGGTAGATAATTAGGCCAAGTTTCAAATTCATCAGTTCCACCGCGCGCTGTGACACGTTCGACGCGTCTATCATCAGAATAATTATTCCTGCGTGTTTCGTATCTTTGCACGTGATGATGATGTTCAATGTTCATTAATTACATTTCTTTGATTTTTGTATGAGGATTAAAATATGGGTATTGTAATTGTTTATTTGATATGATTACTGTGTAGACTGTGTCTATTTTTGCTTAATATGTAAGATATTTTATTTTTTGATCGCGTTTCGTGATGTGTTTCCTAGTTATTTGTACTTCCATGCTTTTGATAATGTAGTAGACGCAGCTATTACAAGAGAGTTTAATATTCGTTAATTATTCACTTCTTGGTCACAAGTAAGTCCTTGGCAAAATTATTGTCTTCAAAGATTAAAAGCATTGAGTGGACTTCGGGGACAGATATTATGACTACTTTTTTCCCGTATCGCTTTCCGCGGCGCCACGAAGCCCGGCCCATATTTTAATATTCAAATTATTTTTATCTCGACCTTTATTGTATAATTTGTCTCTTGTACTTTTCTCTCTCTTTTACTACTCTAATACCTACTGACATTATCAAATAAGTAATAACAGTGCATTAAATGTTCACTAACATTTATAGTTACGGTTTATAGTTACGGAAAAGTAATTCACTTTTAACTATTATTATATTATCACACCCGGTTCCCTACAGGGTAGGCCTTGAATACCGAGTGTCAAATATTTCCGTTCGTACAGAACTGACTTGCTTCTGATAAATTCATCACACTCCTCATAAATGCTTCAATCATTAATTTAAATACTCGTGTGAAAACTAGAAGTAGGTGTGGTATATAGAATGATGTAAGATGAAAACAGTAACGGCTGGCCCGGTGTGCCACTTTCGTTCAGCGCGCTGCTTGCGTTCAGCGCACGGCAGGCGGATGTGATCGCCGCGGCTCGGCTGCGTGTGAACTGGACTGCGCGACACGCCACCGTCGGCGTGATGGAAAGAACCATTGCTCTGTCAACCTAAGAACCACGTTGATTTTACGTGTTCGACGGTTCGGACCTTTACATACAATGGTCGATGAAAGAGTGAAAATACAGATATATGTTGATGTAATTAACAATGTTGATGAATGAATCTGAATGAATCAATTATTGTCTGATGGTGGTCAGAAGTCTGCGAAACCGGCGTGAGTAAGTGATGGATCCAATAGAAGCATATCTATAAGTTCTGTAAGGATAGAGAGGTTGGCACTCGGTATTCTTTATCTATTCCGTACGAGACCTGGTATGACGATATAATAATATAGGAACTAACAAATGAGGTGCTAAAATCCCCTATATATGTATAAATCCATCGCATAAACATTAAGGTCGCGTTTCTGTGCCAACCATTTCTAATTCTTTTCGGGTGATAAAAGGTTGTGATCATAGTGACCCGTCATCTAATCTCTGCTGCACAGACCTCCATTCTGCCGGTCTTAATTATTAATATTCTACTAAACTTGAAGTACATCAGCGGACAAAGTAAGAGATAAAATTAGCATTTATGCGGCGTTGGGCGTTAAACGACGTTAGCGCCGCGTAAATATGGCAAATGTTTATAGGAGACTGATTGTCATTATTCAGCATCACGTATGTGACGTGCGAGGTAAGTTGTACCTACACGTCGTGTAGTCCGTGCTGATGTGTACGCCTCTATTACATCAGATGAAAAGAAAATAAGCGAAATGATAAAACCTAAAAGCAGATATACCTACGTGCGACTATGACACATTATTTTGACGACTTATCACTGAATGATAAGCACTGCTCTATTTGTGATATTTCCATTACTTCGATGTACACTTTTTTTCTATAAAATATATACATTATATTAATTATTATGACGATTATACCATCGCGGTGGGTCCTTACGGAGTAGGCAGACAGCACCAAGTGAAAAATATATCAATTCTTAAGGAACCGACGTGCTTGTTCCACATTGAACTCACTCATAGTTCGTAGCACGCAAATAGGTCAAATACATATGTAAGTTGGCATAATATATCAGATGTAGGATTGCACACGTCGCTACTCGGGGCGCGGAACAGCGCAAACAACTGCAGTTTGTGCACTGCAGTTTCCGTTTTTCTCTTTCATTGGCAGTTTCGGCTAGACGTTTCGATCGCCGTGTTCTTATCTAGACAGCATTGAGCTGGCACCCGCATAGATAACGCAATATGGGACTACCATTGCGGGGAGTTCTGAAACATTGAACGTACAAAAAGCACATCATCTCTAATAACAGAGGAATTGACCACTCGGTGCTCTTATATATTGTGGTGATAATAGTAATGTGTACATACGTTTTCAGAAAACGTCAAATGCAATGTGTCGTCACATTGGGTGTTCTCTCTGTCACTACATAATATTTGCTTATCTCACTGTTCACGTACGGTACTACATATTAAGCGTTCATATTACGTAACCTACTTAAACCGTTTATAAGCCTTATTAATAACTGTGTCGGCGGACTAACGGGTCCTGTGAACTTAATGCGTGGTTTAAACCCGGCTACACCAGAAAAGGATTAACTGTATGCCACTTCATTCTTTATGAGTTTCCGGCTTACTGAGTATCTGTCTTTACACCTGTGATGTGGGGCTGATGCCTGTAAATTAAATATATCAAAATTCATAATTCATTTTGAACCGTTTTCAAGGTGATATCAAACGCACTTAATACAGTAACCTATTTTTAAGTTCGTATGTATAGATTTTTACTTTTCATATTATCTAAGGATATACATATATATAGGTACTTAATATATGTACATATATAGGTACGTGGTTGGCGCTCGGTGCACTCTGACTACCCGTAAGTAAGTAAAGTAAGTGATCTGGCTACACGTACAAATGTATTATTAATACATAATAATACATTTGTACGTGTGCCATATGGGGGCACGTTGACACTCGGATAGGCAATGACTAATGGTAAAGTTTCAAGGCAGTTGGAATCGTTTATTATTGAAGATAACAATTAACAATTAACTAAACATCGGACACACGAGTTGTCCAGACCACTTTCACCTGTTCTCAGTTTTGTGGGAAAAAGCCATGCCCTCTAGTGGGAGGTAAAAAGGATTGCAGTTATTCTGTTTTTATCAGTAAATGTAGTTCAAATTATCTCGGTTATTATACAACGGTGACCCGTGACGTACGCCACCTGTGCTCTGTCCGCGTCGTCGCTGCCATCATTAGCGTTCTAATTTTATTACGCACAACGAAAGTTACATGCTGGTACTTGTATCTGTGTTCGTCACGTGTGCGCGCCGACCACGTATGCAGCGCGACCGCTGCGGTGATGGATGGTTGATAGGCATGATCGCACACGTCTTATAAACCTCCAAAGACGGCGCGCATGTAATAAGAGAGTCATGAAGAAGTAGTGTGATAGCTCTGTAATTAGATATTTGCATCTTGGTGCACACTGCTTATCCTGTAAGAGACTTGGCTGGATGATTTAAAAATAATAAATGTCGCACTTATGTTGAGATTTTCGCTATAAAAATTATTTTAAAACGGTTCCTGTAAATGTGGAAAAACAAAAACGCTCCAGTTATAGTAGGATGTGTCGAAGCATTAGACACAAAAAGGTTCCATAAAGACCGCGTTGGGTATACTTTGGGTTAGTTTGAAATATAAATTTCATTCAGTCATGTATCTCTCGTTGTACAACGATAATAACGTTCAAATTAATGTGCGTGAAACTAGATTGCGTGTGCTGTAATCTAGGATGGACTAATCCGCACACAGTTGAAATGCACATCTGCTATTTCGTTGCGTTTGTACTGCAAAAAAACGCGTTATATCATCGGCCGAGGCAAATGTCGCGCCGGCGCGGCCTGCACGCGGCCCTATTACGTGAACAGTGTAAATTTCCCAAGTTCATAGTACATCCGAGTCAAATTATGTTTATCTCGACGAATGCGTGTGTTTACCAGAGTTTCGTGTTTGTAAGCCCCTTGTTGTTTTTGCGCTAATGTTTACTGCCCTTAATATTCGTACAGTCGATTTCACCGCTGTTTGTGTTGTGTTTTTGAATCCGTCTCCCTTTGATGTGCTGTGAATAATATTATTTTCCGCATGTTCGTGTAAGCGCTTCGTTTTCGATTTTTAACGGATGGGTATTAGATATATGTCATATTAAAATGTCGTTAGTGAATGTCAGTTTAGGATTATATTTGACTTGTCCTGTGTGTTTTCTGATGAGACTGAGAGCTCCAGGACTACCAAACTTCATACCTGAAGTTGCTCCGCGTCTCACTATTTTCAATAGCTTCTGGCGTTATGCTAAAATGCTGTATTATGTATATCTAGGACAATCACGCCTCTTTCTATCTCCTACCTTGCAGTCAAGAGTGGTTCTAGAATGATTAGGATCCCTACGCAGAGTGTAGTTGATCCAGTTCCATTTGCAACACTTCGTTTGCTGTTTTCATCGTTATTTTGCCGCAACGTTTTACGAATGCGTTCAATGATTAGTGTCGCCGTGACATTGTCATTCGATACTTGTTGTGGTTGAACATAACATGTGTTTTTGTCAACTATAACTTTTAATGAAAATGTCATTAATTATGTAGCAAATTGTTATCGTAAATAATTATTTTTCTAATAAAACGCCTGTCTAATTAAAATCTAAAATTAGTGTTAGTAATTTTGCTTTTATTATTTATTTTTCTAACGTACATTTGTTATGACTATGAGCAGCGTTGCAAATATTTTGGTATTCATTAATTAAATGAAACCAGACACACTCTGTCTTTAATAAATAACCTATTAATTATATTATGAGCTATGAAGTTATTTGGAGGTTTACATTTAATAAGCAATCAGCAAAAACTGACACTCGTACAATTGTTAAATCGGCTACGAATACGGTTTTTTTTGTCAAGAAAACTGGCTTCAGTGTATTACGAAAATGAATTTTAGTAATGATGTTAAAATAGCGGTTGAGAAAAATGGTTATGAATGGTTCTATTCTTTCTCTCAATTTTTTGTCATTTTGCACTCGATCAGGTCGACCTTACTGTAGTGCATTACATTTTAAGTTTGGACGATATTGGGGTTCTTATTTCAAACGGCGTACCTCTAAAAATTTTTACTCTGTACGGTCCTGGATCACAACTTATGTATCTAAAATTGACTTGATAAATGTACCCAATTAATTGTTAATGTATTCGTAACACTTCCTGGGGAAAACGTCGGCGCACCACGAATCGCTGTTCATCTCCTTAACTAAATGTGTATCTGGATCTAATTAGAGTTGATCTTCATAACGAGAATGATTATCGTCGGGTTACAAATGTTATATTGTGTGAATATAAGTCATTACCAAATTATACGTTTTGTGTCATGAACAGATAATTATTCTATTCAGATTACGCTACCGTCTCTTCTTCGCCCTGTATAACGAATCGAGACGAAGGACTTTATGCTTCTCCATGTATAGTCAATGCAAGATATGCTTATCGACATTTATCTAACAATAATTTACAGTGTGTGTATATTGTAATTATAATGTTATTTACGACACGAGCAGATAAGATAAACACAAAATGCCCGCTGTTTTACGTATCTTTTAATAGAATTTCGTACAAATGATATTTTATTTACAAGTAAATTTGATAAAGGCCGTTAGAATGCCGTAATAATAAAGTTCTAAGCTTATTTCACAACATGATTGGAATATCAAGTACTGTACAGATAGGTATCTAGTTAGAGCACTCGTCATATCATTGAAATATAATCGTATAGTGACTAAGAAAAATTATAATATAAATATATTCCTTTTACTCACTCCATTAATTAGCGTCATTGAGATTATACCTAGGTACAAAGTGCGAAAAATTGTCTATACCAGCAAACATACATAATTATTTCTATGTCTACAGCCTCTACAGGTAGTTCATTATTCCGCTGTTTACCGTGACACGAGCTCTCGTGACGCTTATTTTACAATCAGATGCCTAGTGTGTAGATGTCTTAGGATTTTTTTACAAAAATATTTTGGTTATATAATTATGCTTATATCGATTATAAGGATAGTTAGTTTAACCACCTGCGTACAGAAAAAAGTAGAGCGGTACCGCACGTGCTTCATTAGTAGATTTTCTTTCTTTTATCATCATCGACAGGAGTATTTATTTTTTTTATCATCATCGACATCGCTTCCTTAGATATACATATACATATAGTAAGTAACAAATTTCTGCTGTATGGAATTAAACGTAACAAACCTGTATTCCCCGAAGGGATAGTCAGAGGACTGTAGTACACCCCACGTTTCCATGTAGATTTTTTCCAATTTATGCTACTTGTTTTTTTGTTTGTCCCTTTTAATATCAACGATGTATTGTCGACGTCTTCTATAGTTAATGGCTTTTACTAAATAGCAGGGTATAGAATATACGATGGAAACTAACCACTTATACACATGTACATATTATGTACAAATAATCGCTTCTTCATCATCGATAACGGCATCGCGTGTCGCGCGTGCCCCGCGGTCGGACACACGTAACTCGCAGCAATGCGGCGACCACTTAAGCCTTATCGTTAAAATTCTCGCAACTTTATCAAAGCTATTCGTGGCAGTTTAAGCTCATAGTAGGATTATAAATTATTGATGTTTGATTAAGAACAATTCTGATTAGATTTCTACGTATTTGTTTTTGAAGTTCGGATTGTAGTTTGTAAATTGGTTTAAATATGTTTTATGCATTTATATTATATTGTAATAGATAAGAGAAGATAAATAGACGCAATGTCTAAGGACGTTATCACTGTCGGTGTCCGTAAGAGCCATTTAGTAGAGCGTACAATTGCAGCTTCGGATGAGATTATGTACACGTAATTTTAAAGTTGTTAAATAACTAGTTTAAGTTTAAATCCATTATAAAAACTAATCTTTGCAAAAAGGCTTATTACAAGGTTAATGATTACCTAAATGATAAATATGCTTGGTGTGATGTAACTCCAGCTCCACAATAAATAACTCATAGTATAAGATCCTAATATACC
>DWEE01000798.1:0-15298 GCA_018245755.1 Parelbella macleannani | reverse complement strand
GAACTATCCGCTATAGTCAAAATCTTGAAATCTCGAAAAAGTGCACATAGCAGGTTTTGGTTTGACAACGACGATATGTATTTGACCGCTTGCAGCAATTATACCAAGCAAAGAAAATCGTCATCGTGATTCCAGGAGTCTGAAGCAAATTTGTTTTCTTACCTTAATTAAATTTTAGCTCCTTGGTAACAATAGTAAAATTTAGGAAGATAAAAACTAGAAGTCTGTCCCTTTTCAGTAAGTTTACTTTGATTAGAATTTGATTTAGTTTTAAACCCTTAGACTCGAAACGACATATCCATGTGAACGACGATAAACGAGTTATAGACGCTAATAGTCGGGTTTGAAACTTCTCACCACAAGTTTTCATCCTTTCACTTTTACACGCGGTTTTTTTCCGGATTAGGAAGTATAAGACCGCAGATTATAGTGTTGTCAGAATTTATACGCCTTTTAGAACGTTATAAAGAAGTTTAAGTTGAAAATATAAGTTATTTCTTTTCATCGTTGTACCCAATAACATTTTACAAATCCGAAAAAATCAATAGATTATGTGTACATAACTACTGTAACTCGTAAATTGGCATGGACGAATAGTCGAATACCAAATATTTTAGACAAAAATTAAAATCTGGGTTATTATTTTATAGTATCGAACAAAAAAATCAAAACATAATAGTCGTGCAAAAGATTTATTGTGCACTTACAGCTATAAAATATTATTTTTAATTAATTGCTGACAACATTAGAAAATTAAAACTAAGAATAAGAAATATTTACAATTAATAACGTGAAATGTTTGCAAATAATATAAATAGTATATAAAGAAATAATTATTACTTACTATTAATAATTATTAATAAACTGTGGGGATATATTCTTTATTCCATGTAGTGTAATGGTGCCGCCAATCAATTAAGTGATAAATCAAGGATAATATACAGGTGAAAATAATATGGAACACTCAATCTCAATGGATTATTTAGGTTTAGATAAATCTTAACACTACTTTTGTTACTGACCAGCCATGGCTGTAGCAAGGGCATCTCAGTATTATTTATAATCTTAGATATGCTTTCTCTACCTTTTTCTTCCTTTGAGCGTGATAATATTACATATTTTTGGAGCCGTATGATGCCATCTATAATTATAATCTGCTAAATAATCAGTGAGATAAAATGATAGAAAACATAGCAAATAAAATGTTACGTTGTTTTTTGTACAATCATAATATTATAAAAAACGAATATTGATTGAGTTTTGAAAAAAAATGACATGATTCGTACGTTATTAATACTATTATTAGAATGCAAATTTGATACTCAGCATGACTCTTTATCAGTTATTTTATTTTTGTATAAATATTTTTTTAAGATAGATACAAACAGCGAATTATAATGTTAATTACACATAAAACGACGGCACGAATTGATGATTGGGGTATTTTAAAGATGATGCAGGCATTATTCTTTCATAGACGTAATACATTATCCTTATATTAATATACATTGTTCGTCAGTTGCAAAATTATATTAACGATTATTAATTTACAGCACCGTCAATTAAATTGAATAGCAATAAATATATTAAAAGTTATTCTAATTATACCTATCTAATAAGCCAATCAAGACAATTTTAGTAGATAATGTTTTAAATTTTATTTATGAAACTAATATAATGATGCGTGAATATTTTTAGAAACATGAATTTGTAATTACTGAACCGTACGGTAAGAATAATTTAAAACTCCCACTTTATCAAGAATCTGAGATTCGCACTTATAATTGTTAGCTCGGTATTAATTTCCTTCATATTTGTACATTTATTCGAGATCCTCGATCAAGGAGTCCAGTTCCTTCTGTAGAGTCATGGATTCTTCTCTTTGTTTGAGGACGTCGTCTTTCAGTCGGTCCACGTTAGCCATGAGAAGGGCGTTGCCTTTCTTCAACGCGTTGACCCTTGTCTCATGACGTTTCAGCCTCTTAGTAAGATTTTCCTTTTTAGCTGGCAATGGTGCATCCTGTAAAGAAAAGAAAACAAGAAAATATAGCTGGGTATGTAGGTACTACAAAAAGAATTTACCTAATAAAAGTTGGCCTGCATAGTGTACAAAAAAGTAAATCTAATTACGATAACTATAATCACTACATACATACGAGTAGTATAAAACAAAGTCGCTTTCCGTTGTCTGTCCCTATGAATGCTTAGATCTTTAAACCTACGCAACGGATTTTGATGCGGTTTTTTTAATAGATAAGAATGATTCAAGAGCAACGTTTAGATTAATAGTACATTAGATACGGTTTTATGTAAACTGACTGAAATATGTATAACGGTTACTGTGGAAGAGGTCGCCCGGTTGTAAAAAATCTCGCCTGTTGGGAGCTTAACACGCGTGCGCCCCGTAAACCAGTAGAGTTACACTAAAGTAATGTACTAGAGAATTGTAGATCTACAAAAATACTACAAAAATACTACAAAAAAGTCCATGATAGCATGTCTCTATCTCCTATGGTTAACTCACAATAACTACTTTTATGTTAAAAGTGTAATTTAAAATGTCACGTTATTTTCGAGGCTGTTTTCTTCTGTTCAGTATTAATCCTTATCTATAATGTGTCCGTTAGCTTCGCCATTTAATATAGATCAAAATTGTCTTTGACACTATATAAATCAAATAAATATTTTAGAAAATGTTATAGATCTAAAATTATACGGTACCAAAAAAATATTACCTCCATAAGACAGCCCTGACATGAAAGACCAAACACACACTCAACACAGATTGTAAGACTTTTTTTAAATCTATAAAAATATTTTAGATAGTCATTGTAATGTTTCTGGTTGAATACCAGGAACCATTTATCACTTAAGTTATAGTTTAAAAGTGAAGTAAGACCATACTCAATGTCAAACTAACATTGGCTTTGTAGTCATAAAATCGCAATGAATTTATGCATAGCTCCTACCTCCGGTTCACTTTCACTCTCAGTTTCGCTTTCGGTGTCCTGCTCTGTCTCCGTTTCTGATTCTTCTTCTTCGGTCTCACTTTTTTTAGTATCTTCGGAATCTTCTTCCTCTTCTTCATCCTCATCCTCTTCGGATCCAACTTCTTTCATCATTGCTGCCATTTTGTCTACTTCGCGTTTCAATTCCTTGTATTTTTTCTTTGCATCTCTGAAACATTTATATATTATGATTATTAATACAATTATGAATATTTTTACCGTTACGCTCCTTCACCAACATGCCAGTCTCTGGTGTAAATTTATCAATTCTCAACTGATTGTAAATATTCGAATTATAATTTAATTTCTGGCCTGTATGTAGTGATTATGCCATTGACGCAAAAACAAATTACAACAGGTATCTACAGTAAGTAAAGCTTATTTATTCTAAGGTTATGAGTTTAATATATGGTTAGGTGTAGTGCAGTATGCCCTCTCCCGCTAACAGATGCATCCTTTATCCCAACAACTATATCTATTTCATAATCGCGATTTAGGTACACGATGATCGCGGCTGCACCTCAATATTCCTTAACGGTATGAGCTTCGATGACCTCCTAGTCTAAGAAATATTGGCGTTTTTGCAATATGCCATGTTCACTACTGACGAGATCAGTATTAACTATATCTGAATGTCTAGCGTGTATGAGCTGAGCATAATGTGGGGAAATCGGCAGTGCTTATACGCTCCTTCTTTGATGGCTTGGAAAGATCAACTCGAAGCCGTCTCGCTGAAGGGATGAAAAAAGAGAGAGGGATGTCTAAGATATAAATATTCTCTTAAAGACTACTGATCTTACTAATCAGACAGAATTTGAGAACTTATTCATATAACGGGTACAGAGGTCTCTTTCTTATAAAATATTTCCAGAGGTACATAATACCACTTACTTAAGTGCCGCTTGCTGGTTCTTAAGAGCCATTTTGTGGCCCATGCGCTCTCTCTTCATGTTGTCTTGCTTTTCTTTCAAGTGTCTTATTTTATTCCTCATATTTCGAATTTCTTTCTCCATCCGCTTTTGTTTCTTTTCTTCACTCTCTTCCTGTAATATACATTTGTTCCCCATTAATATTGGATTTAAGCCTGTGTTTTATATCTTGTTACAATCAATCAATGTTTATTGTACTCTGTGTACTGGCGTTTATATATGAGGTAATAACTTAAAAATTTACATGATTTAATTACAAGGCATATCTGATTATAAGGAGATTACAAGCAACAGGGCCCCTAATTAAACCAGAATTTGAGCTTATAGATTACAGAGGTAAAACTTATCGCCCGACAAATTCAAATTCAAATTCTTTTATTCATTATAAGGTATATACATACACTCAATGAAAGTCATGTTCAGTCATTGTACCTACACGTCATCCCCTTAACTGTTCTTCCATTCAAATTTGTAATCTCTATCATGTTAGATATCTTACCCCTTCTTCTTCAGATTCTTCTTCTTCCTCGAAGCTGTCATCTTTGGTAACAGACAACTGCTTAATCGCGTGACTGGCACGCCTTGAGCCAACCCCTGTGGGCATGATTCCCTGAAATTTATAATAAATTGTTTTATGTATGTAATAATGCATTGATTGACTAATACGTAGTTAAAAATTATGTTTTCTATTTAGGGAGTTGGGGATTCGATTTCTAGCACCCTCTATATTCGGAACGTCACCGTCATCGTCACAACGTCAATGTCACGAACCTTTTCGAATTTTAAATATCTTTTGCAATAATTGACACTGTATTATTACAAAGAAACCTGTACGCATAAGAAAGAAATTAAAAATAGTCATAATAATTGATTAGGAAGATGAAATTACAATAGATTAGACACATCTGTCCAAGCAACGATAACCAATAGAATAGATGTATTTAGAACTGGAGACCACGTTTTGGTTAAAAGTAGCGTTGGGCGGCCTCTAGCTACTTGGAGTAACGATATATACAAAGTGGCTGGCAGCAGTTGGATGTGAAGACTTGAAGATCGAGCTCAATAGCGTATTATTGGAGAGGCCTTTGTCCAGCAGGGTAATGGAATAGGTTAATAATGATGACGAATAAAAATCTTGAAAATAAAAGTACAAAATATACAAAATTGTAAAATAAATGATTTAGTAACATTCATTATTTAATTATCTTTTACCTCATCAGATTCATTATGATTAGTAAAAGCAGCGTTATTATTGTTAGCATCATTAGCGCTCCTTTTCAAGTCCTGTGCTTCCGCGGAGTTAATGTCAATGTTTAATAACCTGCACTGTTTCTCAAAATCAAGTTGTCTCTTTTGGTAGAAAGATAAAGGCTCTTCTGATGAGTACATTTCTTCTAGCTTATTCTGGAAATTGGCAAGCAATTATTTGTTGGTTATTAAGCAGGCCTAATAAATAGTTAATAAGCGTTTCTCACTTAAATTAATTTCGTATGTTAAAAATAAAAGTTATCAATGAAACTGACCGACAAAGCTTGTTCTAATTTCTTTTCCAATTCTGCATTTTTACGTTTCAATTCTTCCAATTCCGTCAAAGCGTCATCTCTTTCCTCAGCAGCTTCTAAATATTTCTTCTCCAATTTATCTGCTGTTTCTTTAGCTTTTTCAACTTCCATTTTTAGGTTGTTTACTAATCTTTCATCATAGGCATCAGTAACTGATATGACTGTTTTATGTTGTTCTTGTTTAATAATAGCACGTTCCCTGGCTAGTTCCGCTTCTAAGTTCTGTATTCTGGTGAGAAGGCGCTTGTTCTCTCTCTCTTGTGCTTCTTTATTTCTAAAAAACATAATAAACAATAAAATTTTTCTTCTAAGCTATTTAACGAAAATATATAGAATCAGTTCAGGGTTACCTTAATTCAATAGCTAACAGCTGTTTAGTGGATTGAAGGTCATCTCGCACTTTGTCAATGTCGTCCATCTCATCGATCTCTTCTTCTTCTGGTGCAAGTGCCTGAAAATAATGGTACAAAATATTCACAGACATATTGTAATTAAAACGCTGTCTGTATACCATACACTGAATACATTTCAAAATATATAGTATATTGGTCGCTTAGGGGGTAATAAGGTATTTCGATAGGAAATCCATAAGGAATAAGCTACTGTTCAGATATTATTACAAATAATAATTATAGATTTTAAAAGATAATTTTGGTTTTTAAAACCGTACCTCAGCTACTGAAGCTCCAGAAGGAGATGCGGCTATATTAGCCTGAGACATTGATTTCTGGACTTGTTCCTCAATTGTCATTTGTCTTCTAAACTTCCTCAGGCCTTCTAAATTAGGTTTACTTCTATCGTTAGTTTTGACCTTCTTTAGTTTAACACCTTTCGAGATTTCTTTGAGGAGTTCATTGTGGGAGTTGGGTTTCTCAGATTCAAAGATGAATTGGTCCTTGTTTTTCACAACCGTTGATTTGGCTATTATCGGACTTGACCTAAAAAAAATATATTCTTTAAATTTACTATTGTATTAATGTATAAGATTTATGGTTAACAAGACGGGAAGATACTAACCTATATAATATATATAATTCATGTTATATTTAGTGACTGACAACACCTGAAGATGGACTTCAGTGCATAAGTATTGGAGAAGCCGATGGCCAGCAGAGAATGAAAACGGATTGACGATGATGATTATGATATTATGTTGACCGTGCCCACTATAATGTTCCTCATATGTAATGTTATATATACTTTTTAAAAGTGATGATTGAATGGTGACTCTGATATTGGTAATTTTCAATGGAGTCTAGAATAGTACTATCCCATATTATGACTTGGACCGTTGGGGTACATTTTATAAATTTTTTTTTTATAAAGATATGCATTTCTTATAACAATTTATTTATTTTAAAATAGTATAAGCATTGATTACCTCATTATTACTTTGTATATGTTCCTATTTTTAACAATACTGTTATTAACACATTTTCCCTAATGACGTACCTGTCGTTGCAAACCACATGTTTTAATTTCTTTCCTTGTTCTACTTCCTTCATCATGTCACTCCAGTCGGGCCTCCTCCTTGGTCTACTACGAAGTTGTTCTATTTTTTTCAACTTTGTTGGGTCTATTGGAGACTTTTTAAAGTCTGGTGGCGGCGGCATTTTTGGTGGCAAGGGTGGTGGCATAGGTGGTGGAGCAGGTTTTAATAAACCTAAAAAAAGATTGGATCGAATAATAATTTCTTAAATCACAAAATCACTTCAACAATATAAGAGATGTATTAAGGAGCTGCTTGCTAAGTATTTCAATGAGACCTTTAAACAAATTTCCACTATTTTCCACGTGAACCATTGTCGAATCCTTTTATTGAAGACACCGAATTAACCAAAATATCACTACGAACATATAAATGTAATGTCTAATGCACTTTTATATTAAAATTTATTATCCAGAGCATGTTTTGATACTTCGCAAAGCATCTAAGCATTTGCACCTGATGCGTTCGCGTCGTATGCGGAACTACCCGAGACTATTTCGGACTAGATGTAGACCACAAACTTGTCTAGCACACAAGAGATCAAAAGGAAAGGATATGCGCAGCGCTAACGAGATTTCAAGAGACATTCCTAGACATAGACACCTAAACATAGATTTTCTGTATTGGATATGGATACAGATTTGGATTCTAGATGATAAAAAGGCGGAACAAGAAGTATTTTGTATAACACACTAATATTACTTGTGTAGAAAAAAAAATTAACAGTTTAAGAAAACAGTTTTTAATAAAATTATATGATTATATGTTTATTTTATTGTCATTATTGCAGTTGAAGCGGATATAGAAATGTTTGCCAAATTAATATTGAATGATTAGACCACACGCAACGGATTTGTTCTACGTCGGTCTGTTATAGCGCTGTATTGTGATCTAATTATAAATGCAGAACAAATACTATTGTGTCAATGTTTGTGTCACATGTAATCAGACGGGTGAGGTAGTATCTTTTGTTTTAACACCCACATAACATGATGCTTGAATTCATCAGATGATGACGGATGATTTCAAGAATAGTAGGCGTCGTTATTATAAATGATATAGAGTTTCATTTTTTGCTTGTATATATAATTATTTCTTATATAATTGATGAGATATAAGAGCAAGAATACATCCCTCGATCTCATACTTGGACTTAGAGCTCTATGTCCAGCAATGGATTTAGACATTGTGTTGATGATCTTAATGAATATATGAATAAAAAAGGAACTTAGAAAACTTAAAAAAGGAACTTAGAACATTTGACAACCTGATATCTTTGAATAGCATAATATAGCAACTAATATTTAGAAATTACCACTTGTTGATGAACATTATTGAAAGTGGTAACACGAGAGAAATCGAGAAGACTAAAAATATCTACTTTAATAACTTACTTCTCAAGCTTTCATTTTTGGTGAGAGTATGTCCCTTAGGTATTTCGTTATTCAATGTCTTGTCTATGTTTTCTTTGACACGCTCATGAAGAGGATCTCTCCATTTCTTAAGCCCAACGTCATCTTTTGATGGTGCTTTTTGTAGTGGTGGCTTACGCGGAGGAAGCTGTAAAACATTTACATACATATGTACATGATACTACAATAAACAAAATGTATCCATATATCATGATGATGATGATATATGATATATGATATCTGTAGTAAACAAACTACTAAAGAATGTTTGTTTAGTTGTTCATTTACAATTATATACAATAAAACTCTCAATTCCTGAAGCGTAATTTGATGAATTTTCATAGTATGAGGGTTTTTCATAATTTATGTACAAATAATAAACTTATGTTGATAGATACATAGAATAATCGCTTCTTTTATACTATTAGACAATACCTTTGATGGCCCTTTGTCCATAGGTGTCGGTGGCTTAGTGGCCATTTTCGATTTTTCTTCTGTTGTAGATTTAGCGTCTGCTGAAACGTCTAGTTTATTTTTCTCTGGAACTTTTTCCTCTGCTTTGGATTTCACTGTACTCTTTATATCGCTTTTAGCCTTATCCTCAACTTTATTTTTTATTTTTTCTTCTGTTTTAGTTTTAGATACTGCTTTCTCTTCTAGTTTTGGTTTAATTGATGTCTTTTCCTCTACTTTTGTGGCTGATTTAGCATCTTTACCCAATGAATTTGTAGAGACCCTACCATTTGGAGTCTTATCATTTACAGAAATAGTACTCTTTCCAACATCGTTCTTGTCTTGTTTTCTGTCTATAATTGTTACCGATTTTTCTTTAGCTTTGTCATCAATAGTTCTTACACTTTTGAGAATAGGTCTTTCGGGTGCTTTGTCACTTGATCCTTTTTCTTCTGATTTTACTTTATCATTTGTCTTATCAATTGTTTTTACTGTAGATTTCGGGAATCTTGGTTTTTCTTCCGCAGTTTTGGAAGTCTTATCTGCTAGCTTTGCTGCTGAAGGTTTCACTAGTTTTTCTTCTGCCGGTTCAGATACACCGTTTTCTGACTTGTCTTTTATCGTCGCTTGTTTTTTCAAGGTGGCTAGAATAAAATAATATTAATAAATAACCTATGTATCTTTACAAAGGTATTTAAAATATACACAAAACATGAAAATGAAACTATATGCTCGTCGTAGATCACCAAATGCGGTTTTGATATAAGAGTCAAAACCTATCATATTTACTTTTATTAGGTTGTATAGCGTAAAAGGTAAAATGCAATGTTACATATCTACAGATCCAATACGTGCTTAAGTTGTTTAAGACCTGCAAAAAACAACATCTCGTCCCAAAAACGTTCCGTTTAATTAAAGGGTTTTCGTTAACTTTATCAGTCTCCGTAACTACCGAAAATTAGTGAATAGAGTACATATTTATAGATTCACATTCCTGAACAACATTGCTCTGTGTAAACATAGCAGGGAATGTAACATCATAAAATCGAATTATAAGTTTTGTTCCTAATGCATTAAGGACTAAGTAATCATAAATTAGTCCTTGAATATCCAAATATAAACATAATAGTTAAGGTCATTTAACAAGGATTACAGATTCTGATGTAACACGTGTGTGTGTCCCTATCGCACGACTCTATGCATTTTGATGGCATTCGCGTACGTAAATAAATATGGCCGCTGCCAAGATGGCCGGCCTTCGCTATTTTGATGCTGTTAATGACAAGTGTTATAACGGATTTTCTCATTTTATCGATCAATAATAATATTTACAAAGATTTTTTTGTTATTTTATTTAAACTATTATCCTATTAAATTAGATAATTATATAATTTGCAACCACGCCGGTGCAAGTCACTAGGTACCTACAAAAATTTCACGAATCCCACTTTAAGAAATTCTTTTGTAAGATTGTAATCGATGAAAATGTTAATTAAGTTTAGTATACTTAATACGTATAGTGTTAGTACAAGTGAAATGTAATTTTCAAACTGATTTAAGCAAGTTCTTTCTGGTAAATGGGATCGTTAATATGTCAAATTTCTTACGAGTATCAGGTAAATTTATATACAGCAGAGGTACAATTTTACGTAAAAGCCTATATTAATTTTTTATTACAATTTAAATCTTGTGACGGCATAAATCTGAAGAACATTCGCTGCGGGATGTTAAAGTGGGATTTGTTATAAATCATAGCGTTACCCTAACATCTCCGTTTATTTTGTAAAATGTCCGTCCTCTCTAAAAATATCGCGATTCGTTGGCGTCGACCGGCTTGGAATATTTCTTAACAACTCCAACGTTTATTGAATCACACTACCAAATTGTGCCACTAATAGCTCTACGATTATTCAGCTAAATTTGGGAAATCTAATATGAGATGAAAACGAGATTTATATTATTTTAACTTAATACGATTTATTTTATTTCCGTGTAATTTCGACTTTGAGTGATTAGGTAACAAAAAAAACATATTTCGAAAAATTGAACAAAATCCCTTGTAAGAATTCCTAATTGGTAATTAAGTTCAATTTAGGTAAAAAAATAAATAAAAAATTTAGGTAATTATATGTAGGCAATAGTCACAATCGGGTAAATTTAATCGGGTTTCAGGTTATACATCCCACTAATGTCTAAAATTCTTGAATACATGTTGTTGTTCAACACAAGAAACATTTTACAACTACGTTTTCGAATCTGTGGCAATTAAACAGCTGAAGGAAATGAATGATAACTTCCTAAAAGCCGTAACGCTGCGAAATAGCACATTAAAGTTTTCCACAATACTGTACAGGTTCCATACATGACTGCGTAACAGGATGGAAAAACGCATTAAATCACTGATTTGATTACACCGAATCTACAAAATTAAGTATAAAACGATCACACGCACTTTTTTTGTATAAAATATTAACAAATTCTTAGCTTATACTGATACCGATTCAGAAAATGTCTTCACTGTTTTCCAAAATGACCTTAGCCATGAGAACTAAGTATTTTATTATCGAACCAACTCAACCTTTTTACAAAGGACGTCACAGAAACACTTGTGCAACACACCATATAAAACACAAAGCAAAACAGTGTCAATCAATCACAAAACCAACTTCAATAAGTCTCACAATATATTTTTCATAAGTCCAAGACCAACACACAACGCGTTACGCGCTCCGAATCTTCAGACTAGCAAACTTATGAACACTTTGGGAGAGCCGAAGTGTTAAACTCGTGTCCCTGCCAAAGTTTCGGGCAAGGTGCTTACGTCATAATGTAGGTAAATATACTAACAGTTTCATATATAACATGCATTTGATACATTGCTTTCTTTTAAATTGGTATAATATTGGTATAATATTTTATAATATTCTTTTCCAGTAAATGTACGACGTTTTACAATAATATAGGTACACACATACACACATATCTACCGAGAATTTCTACACCATGTATGTATAAGCAGAAGTGAACTTTAACTGCAGAAGAAATAAGACAATCTTTATGAAAAAGATCGATTCCGTGACCTAGAAGAGTATCCACGAGAATAATTAGAAACATTGGATAGAGAAAGAAATGTCTTAAAATCGTACAATGTTTACACTGAGTGCATATATTATTGCAAAGCAAAATTAACCCTACTCGTGTTAAGAAATCTCTGCTTGCAAAAGACAGGCAAAAACATTGAGAAATAAAGGTCAAATGATAATTCGACATTTATTTCTACAAACTTCAAGCGGAAAATTTATGAATGAATGTAAAGAATGGGTTAAAAACAGAAAACTATCGAAGATACAAAAAAGTAAAGACTGAAAACGGACAGAACAATAAGTACCAGAGATGCCTAAAGTCAGCAAAAGTATAATGCACAAATACATAGTGCCTACTTTCAAGTAGGCAGGTAGATACAACTACTGTTTACAATTTACTAACTACTCAATCAGATACGAAGCGCTTTATTATTACTTTAGAAGTAATTTTAAAGACTTTAAATTCAGTAGCATAATTTTACAACTTTATTATAACTCTGCGATTTTTCTTTTATGAGTACAAGGCCAAAACTTGTACTAAATTATTTTGCTAATGACATGTAAAGAATATTTATTCTTGTTGGCAGTAGGAAGCTATTTATTATCTTCTACCATTTTATAGACAGCCTCGTAAAAAATCAACGAAATTCGAAGAGTTACAGAACCATGCAAACATCCACGTCGAATTACCACTGGAAAGCATCCCAGTAGAGCTCACCAGATTTTGGAAAAACTGGAGATGCCAATGATTCTGACCCGTCATCAGGAAGCTGATTCTGGGTTGTTGGTGAGAGTAGGTCATCGAAGCTTTTTAGCTGGGTCATGATCGTCAGCAACGATGGACCGACTAAGGAGATAACAAAGAATGAAATATCGACTCGACTGAATATGTCACCGAATAACTTCTATAGAATTGAAAGAAGAACTAAATGTTAATGTGAAAATATATATTGCAAAAACCCAAAAAAAACTTATTATATAATTTGAGGTAAAATTAAAATATATTTAATTTATTTGATCCATTTAATTCATTATTTACAGTTGTTGTATACATTCATATAATATTTATTGATATTTATGTTATGAAGTTGCTGAAGGGCGAACAACACAGTCGTCTCGAAAAAGGACAAAAGCGAATGATGATGTACAACTGAAAGGTAAAAAAATAGCATATAACGCAAAAGAAAGCTTACGTTTTAACGGCTTCGTGATTTGTGTTTCCGTCGGCTCCGTCGTGGTTTTCGTCGTACTTTCTACAGGTTTCAGTTTCTTCTGAGTCCAGGGAGGAGGTGCCTCTGTATCCTTTTCTTTGACCCAGGGAGGCCTAAAGGTCTCACGCTTTGGGGCAGAATTATCCTTACTTACGTTGCCAATAGGCATTGTGGTGTTCTGTAGATTCTGTGATAATAATATTTCTAGCATTAAAAATTATTATTCGTAGCGAAGGTAGCGTTGAAACTAGGAATATGAATATTGGTGTCAGTTTCAAATTATCTATTTCCAAATTATGTTATAAATTTAACAATCGAATTCATGTTCATTTATGCATTGTACTAATACAAGTATCTTTTTAATGGACGGTGAAATATTGCTTTGTTGAAGTGTTACTTACTCGTAGGGAAACAAATAGAAAGATATTTATAATGTCAAACAACTGCTTAACTCCTTCAAAATATTATTCTGCGAATTTACTAAAGCGACCTAGATACAAGAACATTAGTAATAAATAGGCGTAAACAAGTCAGTAACTACAATGACTGTTCATCGCTTAAAATTGTTGCAACGATCCAGAGAATTTCAATTTTATTAAAATTGTAAAGGCGTTCGTTCATTCATTGAATAAGCTTTTAATACGAGAACAAGCCAACAGTCGTCATGAGCCTTTAGTGCGTTATTTTCAGCACGTGCAAAACAAAAATCGCTGTTGTTAATTCATCGTAAACACACGCCTCGTTCGAATATGCCGGCAGAGATGCTGTATTTCTGTCTAAATTTATGTTATTACACGAAAAGACTTTTAAACTGAAATCAGTTTGACAGTTCGATAAGCGGAAGTTAAACGGTTTATACGAACACATTTTAAATTGGTCGTCGAGATTGAAGTTTGAAACCAAAAAGTCGTTACGTAATTTGAAATAGGTTATATATTTTTTTTGACAAATGTGACATGCAACTACTTTTCGCTTTAATAACAGACCGATTGAGGGTCAGGTGAATACTTCCCACGCTTTTGGATAGTGTGCAATTGTGTATGTATGTATAAAATTAATTATAGCCGTGATAGCGTCTAGTAGATTTTTGGCAAGAGATACGTCAATTTTATGAGGATTACGATTGTTCACGCATGGTTTAAATTTGATTTATCACTAATGTTCGAACGCCATTTTATTACTTTTAATTAAGCTTTGGGAAACGTATGTTAATAGTATTTTATGTTAATGTTATGAAAAAGAATTACTTTATTTCGATTAGTTCACATAATAAATAGGCCATAACGTCAATTGAATTTATTGTTCAATGTTTTAAACTGGTAATGACTGAAAATTACTGTGTAATTTGATTAAATGGAAGTTAAATGTCTGATTTAGAATTTGTTCATAATTGAGACTATTTATTGATGTGGACGATAACAATAACAGAACTGATCTATGAATAGATCAATCGGTGAAATGCGCTAGATCTAAGCAACTTTTAAATCGTAACTATAAATGAAAGTAAAGAAAAAATTGTTGTAGCCGTGTATGTCATGTTGTTGTAAATCCATATTTCTTACTGCTCTATTGCGTGTCTATGTGTAACGTGTGATGATTGCTGTAAGCACTAATAATTACGCACTTTTACAGAACACGGAACACAGCACTAAGAAATCAACTTAGCATTATTTCTAAATGAAAATGTTCCAAGTTTAAACGCGAGATATTTTTTTAAGAATTTGTATGCGCGGCTTCGTACGCGCGGGGCTTGCGACTAGCAGCGGAATTTCGTGTTCGGACAAACCTCTGGAACTTATAAATAGGTACGTCAACATACGTACGTACCACGAATAATTCGGGAGCTCTGTTCCCCACTGTTAGATTATTATCTCATGCGCATCCGTCCACAATAATATAATTAATAGATATTAATATAGAAAAATAAGCTACTTAGATATGTGCTGCTCAGTTATGTGTAGTTTGTTTGTTACGGCAGGTTAACATTGAAAATGCATTGTATCTATAGGTAAAAAAACGTAAAATCACGCCCATGATCCCCGAACGGGTAGGCAGAGAAGTGCAATAAATACACTTTCATATTTCACCAGTTACCTACGTTTAAGTCCCATGGAATAGATGGTGAGCCTATGGTTTATATAATTATTTACT
>DWEE01000797.1:0-15303 GCA_018245755.1 Parelbella macleannani | reverse complement strand
TTGAATCGGTGTATGGCAACAGGCCCATCTATTCCATTTTGGAACGTAAACGTAACTGGTGAAACGTGGGAGTATATACACTCCTCTGCTAACCTCTTTGAGGATGACAGGCGTGATATTACGTTTATATTACATTACTTTTAATAGAAAAGGATAACGGTCGACCAGGCAGTAGTTACAAATGGCTGGTGGTTAAAATCTATATATTCATTTCCCTCAGTGTTCTACTGCTCGGGAAATAGTAGGGTACAAGCGAAACGTTATTGTTATATCGATAACAACATTTACTACGTAACAAATTGTTACACGCACTACCCTACACTTATCTATAATCGAAGCCTCAGTTCCCGGAATGCGTCTCGGCGAACACCGTGATTCAATTTCCGCACTCGAGAAGCCGCAGTACGCCCTTCTGATAAATGTTCGACAGATTATGTTCTCGTATCGTTGCTCGAATTGTTCCTATTTCCTACAGGAATTCTTCCTTGAGTTAAGTTCTAGTTACAATTAAGAGCACTGCCATCGTAAATAAAATGTTAGTGCGCCTTCAATTAACTTTTTCAAAACAGACTAGACAAAGTTTCACTAGTCAGACTGAACAAATGTCAGCATTTATTTCTGTTACTTTCAGAATTGATTAAATTAAATGAATGACACAAAATAATAATAATAATAACGGCAGAAAGTATAATATAATGAAACAACTTACGGCGCTTTTTTTTTGTTTTAGCAGCATTCAAAGTACAGCTAAGGTTTTAGTACTTTTAAAAAGTTAAAAAACACAAAAATATGCATGTAGAGACCATTATTCTTCGTATAACGATAGAGTAGCTTACGACGAGTGAGCGCTGGTCGCAATTAGTCTTCCAGAAATACCCGGTGTTAGTGTTGGACAGCAGTTATCAAACAATGTCCGACATATATTAGGTGTTTAACAGGTTTCGTCTTTACAACTAACTGGAGTAAGTAAGTCTCCTAGGAGACCGAAGGATTATGGTACATGTGAAATGCAACAATTTCAAAATGAAATCCCTTTGAAACACATGTAAAGTCGGACAGTCCACAAGAGACTCTACATAGAGTACATATGTAAGGTATTGGACGTTGGCGGAAATAAAATTAGTGTCGGTTTGAGTCGAAATCCGGACGCTTAATCGAGTTAAATCAGAATTTTGGTTCTGGATCTTTAATTATCGCCTGTCGATATGCAAATCGAATCAGGGTTTAGTCGATAGTTTTGTTTTTTTCCCAGGAAGTTGTTTATTTTTCTCGGATACTTTCAAGATAGTTCTAAACTTTTGAGGGAGCTTGATCACTACTTTGGATCTTCAAAAATTCATATTGAAGCGTTATGACATAGTACATTATTGAAAAATGTTATCTGTCAAATATTGTGTCCTGATTTTTTTAATAGAAATTCCAAAACTTAAAATCTACATATTACACGCTGTATTGGAAATACTGGCGATACATTATACGTATTAAAATTAATGTAATCTCCATATCTATATTAAATCATAAAGCAGCTCATGTATCACCTTACTCTACATAATACGTGTTCAGAAGCCTATTAATTCAACCCAAAACCAATTTACATTAGACGAGCGATATCCGATATTGGTGGCAATAATTACACATTCGTATGTAAATTGTAGTGTTACGAGTTAACATTTTTATAACCAACTCGAAGGTGAAGGTTACATAGGTGAAGAGACACTTAATAAACAAGATGAAATAAATCTATTATAGTCGTAAATATTAAAATCGCTTCATATACCGGAATAACGCAATTATAGTTGGTTAGGTATGTTACGCGTACATTGTGCTTCCTAATCTCTTGAAACTCTAAATAATCAATGACAATCAATGTCTTAAAACACATTTAATTTAAAAAAAGTGTCTCTTACATGTGTACAGTCGCAAGCGTCAATGTAGAGCTTATTGGAATGTTCTGTTATTCTTTCATGTCGCTTTATTTAATTCTTGTGCTAATGACGTCATTACGAAACAAATCATTTTGACGTCTTATATCGGCAATAAGCCAACAATTTATAACCAATAAGATTTATTAGCGTCTGCCAATCTGCAATTTGCCAGCCTTAACCCTTTATGTATCAGGAAGTTCAACCATGTCTTATTTCTAATATTATTTGAGATTTGCACTTTTATATCTTTACTCTTTAAGAAAGATTTTCGGAAGGCTACATGAAAAACTTGGGGACAGCAAGCTGAAGAGATGGCGATGGCGCTCATTAGGATGACCTATTTGTAATCATTTATTTCTGATTAATATCAAAGAAAGATCATTTATAATAATAATAAATTTAGTACATGATTGGGCCAATGACTGCTGAAGTTTGTTCGAATGTTTAGTGATCAGATTAAGCTTACTAAAAGGTGTGTGAGTTAACAAATGCAAGCTTCGCTCAACCGTATTCGCTCATGCAGTGCCTTTGTTGGAATTGAAAACCCTTCAAGCGATGGAAACCGTGGACAGGAATATATGAATAAAGTGACGTTCGTTTTTATTTTGTTTATTAAAAACATTTATTTTGTTTGATTATCGTTTAAATATCATAAATAAATAAACAAATAAGTGAGTGAATAAACGAATGAACGATTGATTGCATGATTGAATAATTTAAAAAAGTTTGTGAAACTTCTCTAATCTGGAAAACACGAACAGTCAGTACTTGTTCATCGGTAAACTACTCGCTTCGGTCTATTGGGAGGCTTCGTTTCGTAGAGCTTGTTAATAATGACGCGGGTACAATGGAAACCTATCAATGTATCGATTATTGGAGCGTGTGCCATTAACGGTTGCCGTTCGATTACAATGCGAGATGAAAACAGGTCAAAAGTGTTATGAGTCGAGTATCAGATGACGGGACTGATTAGACTGTCGTTGGATTCTCAATATTTTCTTTACATAGTTTTAAATACTTTACATAGTTTTAAGAATTTAACTTCAATTAAGTATATGAATCACTTTGTTGGAAGTTTTTTAATGTTGTACCTTACGTCTATGCCAATTTTGTATTCTGATTTTCAGATCTCGGTTGTCCCAAAATTATCATTATCGTCGAAATATTCGTTATTCAGCTGTTGGAAACGATCTATCCCGTATTGAAAGTCTTTAAGGCCGCAATTCGTTTCGTGTAACCTAGTGCAATTTCACTGATTTCACACTCTTTGCAGAACATCACGAAGAATTCTATTGTCTCCCACACACTCTGTGTGGGTTTTCTTAACTTTTAGAGAGAAGTACGTAGATTGATAAACAAAATGTCATTTATTTAAAAAATTTCTTAATTGTTTACATTTATACATACTTATTATTGTTATTATTATATACATACTTAGTACATGGAAAACAATATGAGAATATAACGGAAAAGAAAAAAATAAGACAACCACAAAAAGAAAGTAAGGGTTTCATTGCGAAATGGGCTTGGTACAGTTATGTCCAACGAAGGTCTACATAGATGTAGCTACTTGGAGTACCTTGAAACAGTTCTGAAATCGTTGGAACCTCGTGTTAAAATATAGTGGATAATATTTATCAGTCCCGCCGCCTAGTGTCTAAGTGAACATTGAACAGAGACAATTGAAGTTATAAATAGTTATTGACGCCTTTTGTTCAGTCTGCACGCGAATGACGTCATTAACTCTATTCAGCCGTATGGTATCCGAGTACTGTTCCGTGTGTTTATTTGTCAGTTGTGCCTAAGAATAACATCTTTCCTCTACCCATTTACCTTTCTATTGTTGGAATGGTGATCCTTTTTCTAAACCAGAAAATGTTATCCAGGCCAATGTTATCCACACTGGTCAAGCAAACTTTATAAGCTATATCTGAGATGTGTGTACGAGTAATGTTAAAGCAAGGCAGTGTTACTGAGTGGTATTTAATTACCAGTGTGTGCTCCGAATCCGAACTTCAAACTCGAAGGCATCAGATTGAATTTTAATCAGCCTGCTCATTACTTACTTAAAATTGAATGAAAATGTCCTTAGGAAAGTTTGTCAAGCCACACTGCTATGAGAAGTTCAACAGAGAAAAGGGGTTTATGAAAGTGAATAAGGGTTGATGATGAGGAATAAATCCATTGGAGAGTACGAAGTTTATTGGAGAACTGAGCATAGTTGCCCTTTGCCCAATCAGTGGATATGCCGACACTGACGCTTTTCAACCGCATTGGTACCCACAGTGAGGATATCAAATGAGAAAGCGGATTAAAAACTGAAGGCACTTTATTGACAAAGGTTTAAATTTTGAAAAATATTACAACATCTATTCTACTTCACGTCATATCGATAAATTGTAGATATAGAAATGTTTTTAAAAATCGAAATAAAAATTAGCTAGACAGGCCTTAGATCTATTGTGAAGATTTGAGAAGATGAGTTCGGTGGGTAAAGGGTACTTATATTGAGTGGCCTTAATTTATTGTCTTTCATACGATAAAATCACGGTATAAACGAATAACCTGCTGTTATCCAAAACGCTACAAAAATAAAACGCAACAATGTAAACAAATTAAAGGGAATGAATAGAGGCATTAAATGTCACCGAGCGTTTCCCGACGGCAATAAAATCGCTATCCCTGGGATGCACAATTACATCCGCTCATCCAGGTCGGTTACGATCTATCATTCAAACTAAAATGTTGTGTCAGTCGAATTAATACACTTTTTATTGTTAGACATTGCAAAGACTTGCCGCGTTCAATGATTGTTATGAAATTTCTTTTTGTTTTTATTTAGTATTTTTTGTTCCTATTTAGTATTTTAAGCGTATGGAAGATTTCTTGAATTACGCTTCTTTTACCAAAGAATACAGCACCTAAAATTTTTATTTGTTTATTAACACGTTTATTCATTCATTCGTGCGTTCATTCAATTCTAGACCACTAAGCGATAACTGGTACCCTTCAACTTTATAATACGTTACATTCCTAAATGCTTAAAGTAGCATTTCATGACTTACACAATATAAACTAGTTATTGGTTAAAATAAATTCTATGTACATAGCAGCGAACTACACCTGAATTTATAGTTGCCTCAAAGTTGCAATTGCAAACTTTTCCGAACAGATTAAAAAATTCATTTGCTGAACGAAAGTTGAGCGAACTGTTTGATTTTAAAGTGGAATGGAAAATGTTTCCTGGCATTTTCGTCTAAAACGTATATACGTGTATATATACGGGTCAACAATCTAAATATCCAGAGAACCGTCGAGTATAGAATATTTAAATATTTTAAAAATCTAATATCGAGTTAGAAAGAGAAAAAAAAATTTAAATTAAGAACGCATTCTTACCTCTACTTATTATTGGAAAGGCCTATGTCTATCAGTAGGCGAAAAGAGACTGACGATGATGCCTCCAGAATGTATCTATTATTAAGAAGGAAACATTTGCATAATATTGTGTTTTGTCGTTGACTGCCTTGTTATTTAAGCAGTTTCCCTGTCTTCTGAGTTGAAATTATGTATTATTACGAGCAAAACGTTTCATTCTGGTCCCCGGCTGTTCTGAGTAAAACAAAAGACGCGCGCCTCTTCGGAAGATGGTATGCGTTTTAAAAATCAAACACCTAGGAAATTACAATCAAGGACGTTTTGGTAACTGTACCTGTTTTCTTGTGAGTGAGGAACTGCACTCTAAGGCGCGCGAAATCTGAAAAAACAGCTATTGACAGAGTAACTGAAGATGGCCTTAGTCTTCCCTCCTTCTAATAGCAGATCCGAGAAGTGCAAAGATAAAAGGTTTGATACCGATTGTTACTTACTGGCAGAAGAAGATAGAGTTGAGTATTAGAAGAGAGAGTTAACTCTAACATGTTCATACATCGAGTGCAAAGTCCCTAAGTGTAAGGTAGTACTGAACATTGAGAAGGTTATTTACGATAAGTGCACAAGCCCGTTCCGCTCCTTATGTTGCAGTTTTTTTTTTAATTTCTAACAACTACTCCATTCGATCTAGTAGCTAGTGTAGCGTGTTGACCAGTTAAATGCAGTATGTACTGCATAATGTTGGTACACTGTTATAATATATGAGAACTACTGGCCGTGCGGCGGTCGATATTCTAACGTGACAGGCAGAACATATCTAGCGATTTGCGTATGCTTCTATAACGCGCGTTTTAAGAAAGAAGTTACTTTAGGTGTACATAATAATTATGAGGACGTAGGATTTTTAAAAAAACGTGAACCTTAATAATATATTGGGCTACATCAATAGGATACTACATATTATGACGCCTAAAACCAAATTTTTTTCATAAAAGCGAACGTAACAAAATAGATCGTATTAAAATGTATTATAAATCTATTAAAGATATGCAATAAGGTTGCGCGATAGAACAACAAAAAATTATACCTAAAATAAAAATCTTACCGTATTATAAATACGTATCTAAAATATCTTAGTTCAAGAGATATGATAAGTGCCTTGAAATCTGATACCTACAATTTAAAAAACAATTTTCAATTTCCATAAAATCGTAAAAGCACAGTAACGACATCTAGCGGATCGTGTACATAACATGCAAGTAGCAATTTATAAGGCACTTTAAGAACATAAACAATTTTCATATTTATTTTACGATCATTCCAAGATGGTGACGGCTTATGAAAAATGCAATAAAGCCTTATATTTTACGAGCAACTTGAAAAAGTCAGTTATATTCGTGTGTGAATAGATTCTTTTGCTAAAGACTCATTTGAATGAGAATTATGGCGGCATGGTAGCGACTCCTAGCGGCTGTTTCATTAATCATAAGCTAGCGGTTTTTTCTTTAATCTCGTAGCCATAATTATGCCTCACTTCTTCAATATTTGTGTTGCTGAGATTAATTTCATTGTAGGTACAGTGTGTGCTCGTAATTAATCAACGGTATCATATTATTTGAAATAGTGTTACATTTTTCTCAATTTTACGTATTTTGTATGTGAAGAGATTATATGAGATTACATTTTCTGTCTCTGCGTCTTGTTTAATACTTAGCCTTGAAAAATTACAATAAAACATAATAACTAAGTTACAAATACCATATGCATACAGAATATCTGTTAAATGCAAAGCACAAATGCTTCAAAAATATTGAGATCAGAAATTAAAACGAAATGAATAGCCCGTACGCGACTGTATCGACATAACTGACTGTACCTAAATCCATCAAATGTACATGTAGTTGTACTTCGAATTGGGCTTATACGGAAACTGTCACAAAATAGAATTATTTGTGAGTTATATGAAATGCCAAGTGATATATGCGAACGGCTCTCGCTTGTGATATCTCATTTGCATGAGAATAGACGTGGCACAGTAGCGACCTCTGGCGGCCGCTTCATTTATCACTTGCCGGCAATTTCTCCGCACGACGAGTTAAATTAATCGTGACGAGACTATTTTTGTGATATTAAGGAATTGAGTGTAACGGTAAGGTGGACATTAATCTTTTGAATTTCTAGATCCCTACATATGTTTATATCTACTCGTATAATCAGATCTTTAAGAGGCAGGTAGGAGGAGAGGACCGAGCGCTAAATACGAGTACGTCTGCTGATCTCACTTTTATTAGATATGGTAGTTCTGTCCAATTTTTTCTTTGGGCTATAAATTGTTTAATATATTATTATTATTACCTAAGGGAGTGGACATGAAGCCTGCTAAAACTTCATTGTTATTATTTATTATTATCTAGGTGAGCAGGCTTCGAGCATAAAGCATCATATTATTGGAATTTAAATGGATTTAAAATTTAGGTTTGTGTGCATAATGATTCACGTCATGATTCACCGTCGAATTAAAGTATTGAAGAAAAACAATACTATAGATATTGTTTTCTTTTATCATAAATTTACATTATCATAATATAAATTACTTCGAACGATATATCAATTGTTAAGTCTCTTTAACAAATGAGTTTCATTTATCCGTTAAAATAGAGAATGGAGATGAGACATAAAATGAGACAAATGAAAGAATTTATGAAAATTGTACCAATGACTGTCAAGATTCTAGAGATTGAATAAGTTTTGTGAGACAGTTCTTTCAGAACTTTTCTGTAGCTTTATGTCATACTTGAATCATCAATTTTGTAAAGTATCATCAAGTGTAAGACTCACCAGAAATTTATAGAGAGTGTATTATTATTCATCCGGAATATTAAAAAGCTTTCCGCTTTTGAATACCGTATAATTTCCTCAAATACGTCTCGTTTTTGCCGAGCACATTAATAATACAGCGAGCATTAAAACAAGCAAATTCATTAGTTGCTCTCCGAGACGTTCTTAAATATATTCCTTTTAATAAGAACGCATTATCATAATAAACTAATTGGAAATTCGGATATAATTATCATAACCGTTGGAGTAAACGCGTTCGGGAGTAGTGATCATGCCTCGGTGAGCATACTACGCCATTCAGCTAAGGGGAGTAATGGTGTTCGCAAAGTGGCTTCAGCTGTTGGATACGAAGAGCTCAGTGGCGTACTATTGGAGAGACCTAGATCCATCAGTAGACGGAAACAAGCTGATAAGGACACCAGTAAAGCGAATAAACCTTGTAAGTTAATTTTTTTACATAATCTCATTACTTTATTCATACAAAATTATTGTCGTCAATTGTATCTATTCTCCCAATAATCGAAAATGGTCTCCTCATAAAACATGAATTGTGAACGCCATGTCCCAGTTTCCCACGTTCCCCATGTACCAGTTGGTAGAGAAGCAGACAAAAATGATACATTAACATTTATGTATGTAAGCTATAATTTTAAATTGGAGAGGCCTATGTCCAGCAGTGAACGAAAGTAGGCTGATAATGATGATGATGTTAATAATTTTGAGAACAGAGGACAAGGTTTACATGAAAATGACAAAGCAGTTCGAAATAGGCGGCCTTATCGCTCAATTAGCGATTCCTATTATACAACTTATACTTGACTTGTGCCCCGTGGATGGTAATTGACTCATCCCGTATTGAATAGGTCGTATAATCAAACTGAAAAGTGGCAGTACGTATGACACCCCTTCACCTCCCTCTTAGGTTCCCGTAAGAGGAAGGTGAGGTGCAATATTTCCATATTGCTCATAGGGGACATATTCTGTTATGTGAACAATCAAGCAAGTAAACCGCATCGAAAGAAGCCGCTGTGCCGTTCTAATAAGATCCTAAAGTATGTACTCGTATTATATACTGTCTTTTACACGTGTTGTTTATTCTGCGCGTCGGATACGTCGACGGCTCAGGTGCAGTATCACGTAAACGGATTACTGTTCCGAGCGAGCTCCTAACACCGTAATAGCAATCTTGTTACTGCATCTCGCTTTAATACACAATGTACTCTGTCTAGAGGACGTTTATATACGTTTTGGGGTTTAGGTACACTCGGCTAAGTTGTGTTACGGCTGGCTAATCACATTCTCGGCTGATAACATTGTCGGTCAATAAATTTGTTGTTACTCCTGGGACAATTCGTTTATGGTCAACGTATCCAACTAGGCGGATCCTTCAAACCATATATTATTTTATTGGTAGTAATAGGTATTAAAAAATATGTTAATCTTCAACCGAAGAAAAATATTTTGTGACACGTATTTACGGCTGCGTTCACCGCTGCATTTATTTTTTTTAAACAGTACGCGTAGTCCCAAAACTGTAACTATAATGAAGCTTAAGATATTAAAAAACTGTGTTGTATTTTCTTTAAACAAACCGTGAAGATTTAAACCCTAAAAATAATATGTTCATGTATAATTCAAAAGAATATCATTTACAATTCCTTTGTCTGTGCAATATTCATTAAATAATGAACACCAAATTATTGCTTCAATTTTATACATCGAAGCCTTCTGATAATTAATTTACAATTCGAGAATTTTTGATGAAAACTATCAAATGTCAGAACATTTGAGTTATTTCACCTTTCAGCATACATGAGTAACTAGTATAGCTACATTTATAATTTGGTACATTGCTAATCAATATTTTAAAAGAAATACATACATATATATATTTATTAAATGGTTTTACTTGCGTGCTATTTGAGCGGCAAAATATTTTTGTTTTCGAACAAATACTATAAAAGCGACGCTCTGCCGGAATCAGTTTGATTTTTTCTAAAGATACCCGTATATTTTATGGATCAGAATATGATATAGCTGCTTTTTTACGTGGAAAAAGCACGGTTCCTATGGAAGTTACACTTAGCACTAATGCGTGATGATTCAGCGTATGTTGCCCTTTTGCATGTGTATGTGTTATCAGTCTGTGGTACCTATATGTACATATATTAAATACTTTTTGAACTACGTGACTACTAACTGACCAGCGTCTTAATACACCAAATTGAAGTATCCAAAATACGTGCCAAAGAGTCTACCGTTCAGTAACCCACTTACGACTCTTGTGACCTAGAAAAAGTTACATAAATCACTTAGAAATTTTCTCAGCTCTAAAATGGAACAGCTATATATCCGCCTTGGGGATTGCTTGTAAACTAAGTTCCTAAGTTTTGGTTACGTAACTTCCTCACACTTTCTGTATCGTTTCAAACGATGATTATGCAGAAATAAAGTTCGGAAACTTTCTACATGACGTGCACCTTCTCTTTAGTAACAAAAACCGTAACATCACGCCCATAATCCTCGATGGGGTAGGCAGAGGAGTGTAGTACTCTTCCACGTTTACCAATTTTAATTTAAGTCCCATGAAATAGGTGGTAAACCCATTGAGATACACCGGGCATTGATCCAAACTCCAAGTCATTATTGGAAATTCTAAATTAAAAAATCCAATAGCACCCGACCCGAGATTTGAACCCAAGATCTCCCGATCGGCAGTCGCACTTGCATCCACTCGACCAACGAGGCAGTCAATTCATTCATTATGTACATTTATAGAGATTTTATATACACACAAATAATAGGCACTAGCGGTACTGTACTATACTAGCAATAGCATTACTTTGAACGGACATACCTAATTATTTTTCACTTTTGTAACATAATATTTTTTAACTACGATTGTGGCGCCACCTATAACAATGGAAATAATTACTTTAATATTCTATTAATCAATATGACATTAAATAGACTGTCTAAATACTTAATATTAATTATTAATTGTAAAATAACAATAAATCGATATCGTACACGATTATATGTATAATTTAAAGCGAGTTATGTTTGTCGGATTATTTGCACTTATACAGTTAATCCATTATGGAGTTTCGCCCGTCCATTAGCCTCAGTGTCGCTCATTCAGCGTTATCAGTGAATGTCCGCTAACAATGTGGAAGATAGCTTTTGATACAGTTTGAGACATTAAAACAAAGAAATAAACATTTGTTTTTAGTATCGACAAGAGCATATTTACGAACATTTTACAAAATTCTATAAACGTGAACAACAAAACGTTGGTGGAATAAACAAGACCAGATGACATCATACATGCATTAACGATCCTTATCCTACCAGCTTTTTGTCTGCTATTCCTATAAAAAGTGATATCGCACTCAATTAATCTACTAGTACTAAGGACAGGGATATTGCTCTCTCTTGATACTCTCTTCTCTGTGGGGTTGAGTTGCGCATTCAGACCCAGCTTTCCGCCATGGTATTGAATCTCAGTCCTACTTCTCGCGCACTTCCCGCACGGACCGGCACGGACCGCAGATGGTCTCCAAGAAAATTTTAATTATCATATCGTTAAGAAGCAATAGAATTTTCAAATTCCCGTTTTTTTACTTCTGATATCTTTCAAAAGATTCAATTAACCACATATTGAGACTTTTTAGTTATTCTCTAAACAATGATGTAGCACAGTAACATGCAAAATATCATTGTATAACAACTACTAAAAAAATATATTATATTTAACAAAGATTTTGTTCTTCAATATTGCCCTTTGAAACATAAATGCGCTATTTCGAATACAGCTTTAAGATCTCGACGGGAGCAATGGAATATTTCACTCTGAAACTTTTATCATAAATCAATCAAACGTTTTCCCGGAAGTCGCTGAACGAAAGGCGATACTAACTTTGATTATACGCCTGATTTACACCGTCAGATGTAACGGGAACTTTATTGGAAGCGATGTTCCGAGGTTCCCGAACTATGTCAGGATTCTTGGAAATTTTAGGGCGATTGCATTACTTCTACTTTTAAACGACTCTGTGGGCATAATGTTGTAAACTTGCATAGATTTCTACGATTGATTGTCGGTCGTATTACACGAGTAAGGTCGTGTTATATGACGGTCGGTCCACACGAGTAATATAACTAACAGAATACCTGTGTTGTACAACAGAAATGAAATAACATAACGTGATGAGGATTAAAAAAATAAGCGGAATTCTATAGAGTTTAGTACTCGTAAATACTTGGTTAGGTCGTTTAGTACGCGTCTCTCCTCTCAGAATGAAAGGTTTAATGTCTGTTCTATCAATCTGGCCAAGTGTGGGTTGGCAAACTTTACACGCCTTGAATGTTTTTTTGATAACTGTAAGGTCCGTATATTTCCTCGCCATGTTCTTCATCGGTATAGCATGTGTTATTTAATCTTAAAACTCATATTTTTATAAAATCGCGTGCACCGGAGCGAGTGAAGCTGAACACTAAACCACTAGGTTGTCATTGATTCTTATTTTTTAATACTGTTAGATTTAAAAATTGAATTTTTAAAGCTGGATAATTCAGATTCTGTTCGAAATATTCCTTCTTTTATTGTCTTTTAATCTTCGCTTCTTACTTGAAGAAGTACAAATCAAACTGACAATAATAAACAAGAGTGCCAGTGGCAAATGCAAAAGGACCCTAATCGTTGGTACTAATATTTCACAAAATTCAGAAAGGTCTCCAGTCAAAACTTTCAGTAATCTGGTCCGAAGTTCGAGGCCTTTTCCTGTGTTCCCTCATTCACGGCGCACGGCTGAATGCTTATTATTTGAACTGAAGGTCGTTTTTCATTCATTCAGTCAGTCAACAATTGATTTATCCTTTGTGATGTTTTTTTATTCATCTTTTATTCAAGATTCAAGAGGTGTAAATGAAAGGGTTGAAAATTATCGTAACGGAATCATTTATTTCTAAAAATGTGTGAGTCATTGTACAGATTTCAAACAAAAGGTGATTTACAAAATATATCATCACGAATTTGTTTCAATTAATCATACTAGTCTAAACTTAAACATGACCTAGATTTTACGATAAGATGAAACTAACAATTAAGAAATAACTAGTATCATAATGGCAACTGTAAACACGAACTAAGCATGAGGTCACTAATTTCCTAAAAAACTCGCCGGCTATGTGACACGAAACTTTTTATGACGTTGTCCAAAGTTAAGGCATTTTTCTACGTTCTCTGATTCATTACTCTTCGCTGTTCGCTTGTTATTTGATGAAAAGACAAAATTACTCAGTGGCCTTAATCGTTCTTTATATTTTGTTATAAAATTTCTCATGGCTTTTTTAGGCTTCTCCAGGGAGCGGAGACGGCTTAAAATATGTTTACTTCGATCGAATAGAATCGTTTTGCGTGTTTATGTATTAAAAAATTATGTTTTTGGTGGATCTTAAATTAAATCAAATCTGAAATGAAATCTTAAGCACAATACCTTTCTATTTTCATTATAGTTAATGTAGACAAGTGACGTACAAGAATAATAAATATCCATCCGATTTTATATCGATACATCACCGTTTGGCTATAATAATCTTTTTACCGCGTATTTGCATAAATCAGAATGAACTTCGTTCTCGTATGATATCTATGCGGTATTACATGGTGCTCTTTAATAAAAATGCCAAAGAAATCTCTTACAAAGCTGATGACGTATCACTGATACCCCGCGTGTTGCAGATGTTTACGTACTGTAGTGATCACCTACTATTAGTAGGCGGGTAGGCTACCTAGCCTACCCGCCTGTTTCCCATCTAAATCTACGTACAAAAATACTCGTTTCATCCACGCACCGAAAATAATTATAATGCTAGTATATGAATATTATTAGACCTAGATTTCACATGAACCCACAAATATAGCAGACGCAGCAAAACATAAATGAGGCAATAACCTTCCACATTACTTTTCAGACGCAATGAAATGTTATATAAA
Organism: Parelbella macleannani; assembly: GCA_018245755.1. Lineage (NCBI taxonomy): Eukaryota > Metazoa > Arthropoda > Insecta > Lepidoptera > Hesperiidae > Parelbella > Parelbella macleannani. The sequence continues at coordinate 1,170 of DWEE01000797.1, read as the reverse complement.
TACTGCCTCAAGGTGATTGCAAAGGAATATCCTCCTGGAATCTGTATCATTAGTTATAGCTAAGGAGAAAAATCCTTATAAGACTTTTTCTTGTATTATTATTCGTTCGTTGACGTAAAGAAAAAATCCAATTGTCTACGAGTTTATGGCAAGTGATTTCTATTTCATATGAACAATATTATTATCTAGCTAATGAGTGTTCTTTTGCTTATTATCGGAATAAATATCCAATTTTGCCATAGGTAGGTACTTGCATTCTATTGTATTTTTCCACCGCCTTTTTTTTTCTGATTTATTTTAGCTGCGCCTAAAGTCAAAGAACGAATGACAGCTGCCACAATGGATGATGTCCATTAAATGAATGAATAATTAATAGAATTATTAAAACTGTTCGAATTTTCAGGAATTTGTTAGTTTCGTACATTACACATACATAGTGCATATACATACATGTACAGTACACATACATAGATTACGGTCGAAAAATCTAAAACCACAATTTTCAATAAACTAGCTGCGCTTAAAACAACTAGTTTGCTTCAAATGATAAACATTTCAGCTTTTTAAGTTGCGAATTATGGGTGATAATTGTCTGATATATTTGATATCCAATATTTAAATTTGATCTCGCATGATCAAATATTGATGGAAAATATTGACATAAGCATATTGATTCAATATTTGTCAGTATTCAATAATTAACTTCGCAAATGAACAAAATAATATTCAATTATTTTCATATGTGATATGGTATTCGTAGTTATTTATATTGTTGTTATAAATATGTTTTTCAAGAATGTAAACAAATGGATATCCTTAGAATACAAGTTTAAAAATTATTAAAACTAAGTTTGTAAAAATTAAGAGTGTATTTAAATCAAGTTAGACTTTAAATAGGACTTTGAGTAAATAAGTGACATAAGAATAATAATATATATGTATATAGGTTTATGCAAATATAAGGGAACAAATACGAAATAAGTTTTACATCAATAAATCAGGTCTAAAAAATTCATTTATCGAAATTCTTCTTTAATAGACGTCGGGCGTATCTGTATAAAGGGTCGATTGAGGATGGAAACGTGCACTTAGTAAAGCCAATTAGGGCAGCCCGTTTACGGTTTATGACTCTACATTTAAGTAACAATCTATACATGAAGTGGTATCGTG